>QFFA01002108.1:0-29662 GCA_003316565.1 Russula foetens | reverse complement strand
CGGCAAACGGCAGACAGCGCGATGCGATGAGATGATGCGACTGGCCGACCCGACCGACCGACCGACCGCCGCGTATAGCTCGGGCCGAACGAAATCAGTAATCAGTTTATTACAAATCCGCACTTATACTACCCTAACTTGGCCCACGTCGGCCTTCGATCCCCTCGCCTCGTCTCTGACGCAGCGACCAATTCGACAATCTCCGCTCATATCCCTCGCTCACTTTTAGTAATTTCTCTTCATCCACCCCAACTAACCGTGCTCCAAAGGAGATCACCGACTGAATCCCCTCAGGTAACTCCCCCAACGCATCTCGGGACCTATAAATGGCATACGCTTCCCCCGGTTCCCTTTCCTTCCTTTCCGTCCTTCCTACTTCAACTGGTATCCCGGCTCTCAACGCACGTTGATCACCTTGCGCCCGTTCAATCCCCGTTTCTCTATCCCTCTCAGCGCCAACTCGACCCGTTTCAAGAGGAAAGAAATCTTCCAAATTTCGCTCATCTGTCCAATTTAGGATTAGTTATCTTCCCCATCATCTCCCCACTCTCCCGTTCCTACCGGCGCGTAGTATCTCTGGCCTCAGGAGACCTCGCTGACACAGGTCCAAGTATTCGTCCAACATGGTCTCGTCTAGATCGAGTACTGACCTGCCAGAATGGATCCATGTAGTTCCATATAGACCTATAGTCGCGCCACTTACATTTCTGATGAGGCTGAGAATAAAACTTCTTTACTCCTCGTGTACGCCTCCTTCGCCTCTTTGAAAATCATCAGGTAATCTTCCAACCGGGCTAGTGCGCACGCCGGATCAACGCTATTCTTAGGTACACTGATCGGCAGAATTAGTACCTCTATGGGGACACTCAAAGCAAGTCAGATCAACCCACCGAGCTTGGCCGTCGAGCCCATACACCATCTTCAGAACGATGATGACCGCGACCAACAGCGCCAGCTCCGGTGGAATATTGTCATGCTTGTGGCTGTCGGGGTCATCCTCCTTCAAATGTGCGAGGCAGGGCGCAAGAGTGTGATGCAGGGCGAGCGGCAACGACAACACGTGCGCAACTGTCTTGCCAAGGTTGTACAACACAGCTAAAATATGACACATTCCATTTAGCAAACACCCCCTGATACGCCCATGAGGCCCATTACTCACGGCTCCCGCCAAGGGCACGCACCACACGCCATAACATAGGCGCGGCATTCAATTCTGGCGTATGGATCTTGTACGATCCTAGCAATCTCCGTGCCAGCCGGGCCGATAGACTATGTAAAATTAGCGTGCTTGGTGCATGCTGCGGCATTCCACATTTCGTTTCTGATCACTGTCACTCACACGTGAATAACATGAGCTCCTTACCGCTGGTGAGAGCGCCTGGACATTGTGCTTCGTGAGGTGGCGGGTCATGCTTTGGGGCAGATGGTGCAATGGTTCCAGGTAAGGGAGATCGTAAGATTCAATCGACCTGAAGACAGGTTCAACCGAGAATCCCGCAAATGAGCATAGGATGTGACATTCGAACCTGATGAGATCCATGTACATGACGGGCAATCGAAGCGTCCAGCACGCTACCATCAGTAAAGCTATGTTGTTTGCTGGACCATGACTGCCGAAAGGTTTTAATTTACGCCGCCTGCCTTCAGGTTTCAGGCGTGGTCGCTCTATATCGTCATCCTTGTCGTCTTCCGAGGAACTCGATTCGGAGAGTGCGCGAAGCAGTTCATCAATCTCTGAATCGTCATCGAATCCGCCATCTTCGGGAGAGCTTGCGTCGGATCGTTCCGGAGATGCCTTATCCTTCTCTATATCGATCGCTCCTTGATCGTTGTCCCCAGCATGGTCTTGCGTAGCCTGTTCATGAAGCAGGGGCTCTGGAGGTGGCGGAGAAGGCAATAGGCTCAAGTGTAGGGCCCACAAATCTCTGCATATGAGCTTTATCGATGATCAAGCCCCTCTCTCATATGAAGAGACTATATAAGATGGACTACTGACCTCAAATTCAGCCGGAAGCTTCCAGAGCTGGATCAATGCAGCGACCTGCTTCCGCAACAAGAGTTGCAGACATTGGAAATGAAGGTAATGCCCACGTGCGCCGTAATAAACTGCAGACCCAGCGCATCAGCGGACACGGGTCCGAACATTTTAGAAAGGACTGATGGATGGTAAGAGAAAGGCGTTTGCGTACGCTCTGGGTTCGCTTTGCTCGGGCGTCCCCGCTTCTCTCGCGTCGATTTCAGCGCACGTCTGTGTCCCTGAGTCGTACCGAGTTCATGCGCATGCGCCTCGTACGTTTCGTTGCGATAATCCTGCGAGAGATTTATCAACCACGATGTATCAGAGCGGGCGTCTCCGCTGTGCAACGCAACGGGTGGCGTTCGGTTACCGGCGGGACGAGAAAAGGGAAGGGAGGGAAACAACCACGCACCTGAAGGACGTGGCCCTCGCTGCAGACGACGAGCCCAGTCGCTGGCTCCTTGTGCCATTGCTGGGAACCACACACGTTGCACTTGCGCCGCGGAGCCATTGGTTTATCGGAACCGGAAGAGAGACATGGTGAGGGAACTACTTCGTAGGCTGTCCAAGTCGCGTTATCTCCAACTCTCTCACGCACTGGATTTGGGCTACTCGGGCCGCGATGCCGCCACTGGGCGCAGCGCCGTCAAACGAGCTCGACCTGTTCTTTGTTTCCAACTTCCACGCTATCGTCTTATTTCGGCATAGAACGCACGGTCGGTGTGCCTGGGGCCTGTTTGGATGAGATATCTGCCTTTGTTTTTCGCCATCTTGGCACTTCTGACAGGATTCGTGCATGCGTACGTGGCCGCTCATGGCACTTTTACAACACTTTGATCTTCCGCTCCGCTGACATTCTGCGGTGTTCCTTGAAGCTGGACAAAAGTAGGTCGAGACACGCTGTCATGTATCCATCTCCTCACTGGGATATTAGGAGGACCATGAAATTTTCGATCTCGTCAGCGCTGTAGAGGCCTCTGAAGGTTGTACTGCATCGTCACAGCAGGGATGGGGGCATTGAACGTGGTGTTTTGAATCCCACAGGAAAGGGCACTACCTTCTACTCATGGCTTGAAGTATCACCGTCTGCCTCTATGGCAGAGATTGGCCGCGCATATCGCAAAAAAAGCATGCTCCTCCAGTGCGTCTCTCCCCTTCCCTTTTTTTTTTGCTTCACGTCCTAAAGTCCTCCACGAACTATAGCCCCGACAAGAATCCAGATGTCAAGGGCATCCAAGAGCGATTTGCGCGTCTCGGTGTTGTCGCGTCCATACTGAGAAGTCAAGACGGTCGCGAGCGGTCCGTGATAGTGCCCAGACAACTCGAACTGCCGACGCTGACATGCTGCCTATGAAGATATGACTTCTTTTATAAAAATGGGGTACCGCGTTGGCGTGGGACCGGGTACTATTATTCTCGCTTCCGTCCGGGCCTCGGGGTGCGTCAATAATTTGGCGTCTTCCCAAACAATCACCCTGAACAGAGCACCCACAGACCGTCCTAGCATTTCTAGTGGTTTTATCAACCGGATTACATTATGTCGTGCAACGCATGAACTACAAAAGAGACCTGGCGCGCATTGAGTACATTCTCGGTCAGGCAAAGTTAGCTGCTTGGGGACCCAAGATGATACCTGCTGGGAGCCGAAGAAAGGTGAGGCTGCTGCATCAATTTATCGAAATATACCTTATTCACAGGACAATAGGTCAAAGTGAACTTAGGGGGACCTCCCCGTCTCGATGAGGACGGGAACGTGATGCAGGGAAAAACCATAGATATGGTCGTGGAAAGTAACGGAGACATTTTCATGGTATTCATACTACTGTGTGTCACCTGTTGATGACTGATATACGCCACCGTTAGTTGGAGGCAGATGGAAAACAGACGCCCATCGACGCTAGTGCGACGACCCCTCCGTCATTCCGACGTACTTGGTTCATTGCTCTTGTTACCACCCTCGTTTGCAAGATGACCAGGCGTAATCCACAGCCAAGCGCTGCAACACAGGCTGGAGAAAGCGATGATGGGGAGTCGGGGATAAGTACTGATGGGCCGGAGCTTGAATACCCAGATCAGGAACAAGATCGCAAGGACATCAAATCGGGGAAGATTGGGCCCGCTACCATGAAAGGGGGAGCTCGACGCCGCAAAGCCGTGAGGAAGTGACGCGTGACGGAGTGGGTAGAGAGCATGACTTGGAGATTCCACCACGGATCCGAGTATTCTATTTCCATACATAATCTAATATACCTCGCGGGTGGGGCCACCAACTTGATCAATGGTCGTACTGTACTCAATTGGAGAACCTCGAGCTTCGAGGTTGTGATGGACCGACGACGGACATCAACGGCCGACCAAAATGGATTGCGTGCCTAGAGCGTTCAGGACGATAAGATGTGTATGACCTGGTCTGGATTGTTACATAACATTCTTGCCAGTTTCAATCATGCCATGTGCGATTAATGTTTGCGGGGAAGCACGCGACCAGAAAGCAGAAGGATGCCGAGAAGGAGATAAAACTGTGGCGCCACTGCGATCAAGGGTTGACACGACGTTTGGTAGCTGGAGCTTGGCCAATGTCGTCAGTGCAGAAAACACATGACCTGTGAGTGTGTGAGAATTCCCAGGACATCCAATGGCAGAACGTGCTTAGGGGCAGGGACAGAGAAGGTGTATACGTATACAGATACAGGTAGACTAGGGGGAGAGAAACTAGTCCAGGGGCTGGTTGTTGGTCGATTTACTCAGCCGAAGTGTCGGCCGAACTGGCCATGAAGAAGGCAAGATGGATGCGATGCTGGATAAGAGTGCGTTCGAGAACTTTTTTTCGAGTGTAATCTCTATTTCGGGGGTGCCAATTGGAATCCGGTCCTTTTATCCAAAAAATTTTTTGCGTTTATCCGAACGCACCCATTTTCTTTTGTGTGCATACATAACCCATGACCAGCCATGGCATGATCGCAACGCATGTTTGATGCACGTGAGGCTCATCACTCACGTGCACTGATGTTAGTAGTAACACGCGGCATCACAGATGCAATGTTTCGAGATCGCGAGGCTCTCGAGGTCGCGAGGAAGGTAAGGGTAGAATTTGCGAATTTGCAACAGCAAGAAACCACGAACAAAAAATAACGTTTTCACGTGTTCGATCGTCAAATTTTCACACGAAATAATATTAATGGGTTTAGCACGCTCGCGTGGAAAAAAAGTTCCCCGAACGCGAACGCGAACACACACTCTAAAGAAAATCTGGGGGGGTTATCGCCCAATAGAATGCCAAGGATTTTATCACCAAAATAACTGCATACAGACCAAACTCGGTGAGTTCAAGTACGCTGTGTCAAGACGCCCGGGCCCTTTTAAATCGCCCCTCTGTCCACCATCCATCACTCATCAGTCACCTCTCGCCGTTAATTTAATCGTATCCTCATGGGTTCCCAATACCACCCTGAACTTCTTGCCCCTTACCATCGTTTGGACCAGGGAACCAGCATCCAGGCTGAATGTATGTACTGCCTTTTAGCCTTTACGCCGTTTCCCTTCCGCCATCTTATACTCTTTTCTAGACGTCTGGATCGGCGGAAACAATGAGCTTCGTTGCAAGAGCAAGGTATGCGACTCTGAGTCGACGTTGAGGATCACCCTTATTCAATGCCGCACCTTTTTTCTTCCAGACGATCCCACAGAAGGTCACCAAACTGGACGACCTACCCAACTGGGACTTTGACGGTTCCTCCACCAACCAGGCCCCTGGTCACGACTCGGACGTTTATCTGCGTCCTGTTGCGTTCTACAAGGATCCGTTCCGTGGTGGCGACAACATTCTCGTTCTCGCGACGACCTACAATAGCGACGGTACTCCCAACAGGACAAACTACCGTCACAACGCGGAGAAGACTATGGAGCTGGCAAAAGATGTCGTTCCCTGGTTCGGTCTCGAGCAGGAGTACACCCTCTTTGATCTTGACGACAGGCCTCTCGGCTGGCCCAAGGGTGGTTTTCCTGGACCCCAAGGACCTTACTACTGCGGTGCTGGTGAGATCTTATGGCCCTTCCCGTTATGCATGACCCTCATCACCTGCCCCTCTATTTTATTTAATTAAACAATAAGGTGCTGGCAAGGTAGTAGCCCGTGACTTGATCGAAGCTCACTATCGAGCATGCCTCTATTCCGGCATTCGGATCAGCGGCATCAACGCAGAAGTCATGCCTTCTCAATGGGAGTTCCAAGTCGGCCCATGTGAGGGCATCTCTATGGGAGATGAACTCTGGATGGCTCGTTACCTCCTTGTCCGTGTTGCAGAGCAGTGGGGTGCGAAGGTCTCCTTCCATCCGAAACCCCTTCAGGGTGATTGGAACGGTGCTGGCTGCCACACCAACTATTCCACCAAGGCGATGCGTGAACCTGGTGGTATACAGGCGATCAAACAGGCGATCGACAAGCTGTCGAAGCGTCACGAGCAGCACATTGCCGTTTATGGAGAGGATAATGAACAGCGATTAACGGGTCGTCACGAGACCGGACACATCAGCGACTTCTCTGCTGGTGTTGCAAATCGCGGCGCGTCGATTCGTATTCCTAGACATGTCAATGAGAAGGGCTACGGATACATGGAGGACCGTCGTCCCGCCTCCAACGCTGGTAAGTAGATTCGACTCGAATTACACGGAGCAAAATTAACCTCACATGGTGCATAGATCCTTACAGGGTCACCGATATCATTGTCCAAACCACTGTCCTTGACAAGTAGATGGTTTCACATTGACCTGTCTCATCAAGCCCGAGCTTTCCTGGAGTGGCCATTGTGAATTAAACAGTTATTATGCGATTTTGTTGTAAATAGAATCGGACGCCCTCATGTAGGGCACGTGACTCTTGAGAATAGAAAAAAGCACTCGTCGTTTGTTCGTGGTGCACGTAATGGCAGACAATAAACTGTCTCTCCAAGCCTTTCTCCAGGTTTTTACTTCAAAGAGTCTCCCAATATCACGCGCAATGACCGTTGCGAGTAAGATGTGCTGTATCTAGTCTACAAAATATGAAGAAAGAAAAAAACTAAATCGAGGAAACCATGTTTCAGTTACAAGGAATTCAACACTCCAGCACGTCTCGGGGAGCTCACAGACTCGAAGCTCCTATCTCTCGGCGTATCGGACAAAGAAGATCGCAGGCTCGTGCTCTCCGCGCTCAAAAGCGCAGGTTATCGTGCGACAGCCATCACGAACGCACTGCGCCAAGAGGCCAAGAAGCGACAACGCGACGCGAACGGCGGAACTGCAGAAGCAGCCGAAGACGATGATCCATCTGTGACACCACCTTCAAAGAACGGGGAGCCTTCGACGGTAGGTTTGTCATCGATTCACCCCCCCCCCTGTCTCTTCGCGTTTTGAGGTGCAACTGCGAACTCATTGGTGACTCGACTCGAATCAAAACACGCACGACTCCGCGGCCGAAGCAGAAGCAGACAAAGCCAGCGTCGCCGTCGCCATCACCGCAAAAGAGGCGCAAACGCGCAAGCACCGCCGCCAACCCGTCGTCGTCGGTCCTCGACGAGAACAAGAACGAGTACTTGCCAGACCCCGAAGCTACAGACGAAGGTGTCGCACTGGGCAGCCTCGACTTTCACGAGATTTTGGACGAGGATGCGCTCAAGCACAAGTCCACCGTTGTGAATCGTGCGCCGGTCATGATGGCGTGGGCCTGCGTCGTCGCAGAGCGTCTGGGTTTTACGCGCGAGGAAGCGCTGAGCATCGGTACGTCATCTCGTTCTTACACCCCCCCGCCTCTATCCATCTCTTTTTTTTTCTTACTCCGTTGCAACCCACTGTACGAACCACCATCCATATAGCGTCGGTATACACCGAAATGAATGCGATCTCAAAGGGAGTCTCACTCGGCATTTACGACAAGAAGCGCGAAGCCGCTCTCAACATTGCTCACACGACCGGCGGTGCACAGCCGTATGTCGACCTCCTCGGCCGCCGCGTCCCACTCTATCGCACCGCATCTGGATCGTGGCGCGCGTTCACCACAGAGGATAGCAGCGGTAGCAGCACTCCCGGCGGTGGCGGCGCTCCTCCAGGTGCGGCTTTCGGTTATATCACACGTGCTCTACGACAGACGGCGCCGGCGGTTCTGGGTGCCATGCGTCTCCTCGCGGAAAGTTACGACGACCCGATGGAGTTGAACCGCATGGGGTTCACACTTTATGCGAGCTTTCGGCCCGATGTGAGTGGGTGGGGTAAGCGTGGTGAGCTGAAGTGCGAGACCCTGCTTGGACTACGCAAGGGACCAATGGTTGAGGCCGGGCTAAAAAGGGAGAATATTGGGGCAAGGGCAGGAATGGCCGCATCCGAGGATAATGAACAAGTGGCCGCGAAGCCCGAAGAACCGGATAAGGGGGCTGCACATTCAGTGTCAGATGCTTCGGACGGAGCCTCAGCTTGCAAGGTGTCCAAAACGGAAGAGTCGTTCGATGATCCGTTCGATGCATTTACCGCAGAAGAGCTCAGCATTCTGCCGTGACATTGTTCCTGCAATAATTGATGTAGTGGTATGGATGTCTACTTAATAGTGTACCCATAAGAAATGAGACATGAGTCGAACTGCGGTCTGATCCGGAATTCGGGCTCGCTCTAGCCGTAGCTGTCGGATCGATTACATACAAACTTATTCAAGATTCTTGATTACTGCGGCCGTGAACTCGGAAGTGGTTGATGAACCTGCGTAGTGTGGATTAATGAAGGTGACTCCTTGCTAGACAGCACCAATGACTTACCGCCCATGTCAGCAGTTTTGATCCGACCGGCGTTGAGAACCTGGAAAGTCGCTGACGCAATTTTGTTTGCGATGTGATCAAGGCTGTATTCGAGACAGGTCAACATCCGGCTAAAGACACAATGACATATGATTCACGAACCCAAGGTGTCGGAGCATCATGGTCGCCGAGAGAATCATCGCAGCTGGGTTGGCACGATCTTGTCCCATGATGTCCTTCGCCACATGACGACATCCGGGCTCAAAGAGCGCATAATCCTGTTTTATGGAGAGATCCATGAGCAGAGGTCATGAATATTTTGGTGACGTGCTTACACGACCGACGTTGCAGCCTGGGACTATACCAGGACCGCCGACGAGGGCAGCACCAATATTAGACACAATGGCACCGTACAGATTGGGCATGACCATGACGTCGAATTGTTTAGGTTTTGCGACAAGCTGCATGGAGGTATTGTCCACGATCATATCATTATACTCGATGCCAGATGACTTGTACTCCTCTGCAACACGACGGAATGTGTTAAGAAAGAGGCCATCACCGAGCTTCATGATGTTTGCCTTGTGCACACAGGTTACTTTCTGAACGGCACCTCAACTAGGGCACTGACGGCATTTAGGTGGGTGAGTACGTACTTTACGGCCGTTTCTGAGAGCGAAATCGAAAGCAAAGCGGGAGATGCGCTCTGCCTTGGCACGTGTGGATACTTTCAAAGATTCAACAACGCCAGGATAACTTTGGTGTTCGAGACCGGAGTACTCGCCCTCGGTGTTTTCACGAATTATGGCAAAGTCGACATCGGAATGACGGGTGGGGACACCGGGAAGGGACTTGCACAGAACGACGGACGCATAGATGTCGAGTTGTTGACGCATGGCGACATTCCAGGAGATGTGACCGGACTTGGAAATCGGAGTAAATAGGATGCCTTCAAGGCGGTTAAACTATGCAGTAAATCGGAGAATAAGACGAATGAGCGACGAACCCTTGAGCCCAACTTTGTTGCGCTTCAAGCTCTCCATAGCCTGCTTGAAGAGAGCCTCACCGGAGGAGGACATGCCGGAGACGTCATATTGGTCCCATTCTATTGGAGCGTTAACAGACTCGAATATCTCTTTAACGGAATCAGTGATTTCTTGGCCAATACCGTCGCCCGGGATGAGGGTGACCTAAGGTGGGGTTCCAGATCGATGGATCAGGAAAAGAAAACATGCATGCAAGGCTCACAGTGTACACCCCACCGTACTTAGTCGGGAGCTGCAAACTGACATGAAGGGACATAAAGCCAGGCGCCGAGTGTACGTACCCGTTCCGCAACTTTCGGAAACCCGGCAGAAAGTGTGGATGCTGTACGCTGGATTGGAGCATCAATTAATAGAACTTTGGGGATAGTAATAGACGTCGAACCAGCGAGGCGAAGGTGGGACGCGCCGCAGAGTGGACAACGTTGCGGAGCATTTTGACGACGCGGAAAGGTTCGGGTTGAAGGGGAAAGAAAGAAAAAACAAGGAGATAGGGAGCTCACGTGATGTGTACGATAGGTTTTCCCCTTGGGGAAATAGAGAACCAACCAATTTCACATGATTTTGGTGTAGTCCTTGAACCGCGTAAGGGCGCGCTCAGTCTTGGTTCTTGGTCAGTCATTCTTGCAGGCTCATATAGAATACGACATGACCCCAGTCAAAATGACTACCATCTCACCCCACATCCCTTTCCCTTTCAATGACTCTGCCCATCTCAGAGCAGCCCCGCCATCCCCCGACTCGTGACCTCAGCTTCTACGTCGTTCTCCTCCTCTGCGTCTTTCCTATATGGTCGACCCCCATACTCTCCTGGTTCTTTGTTATTTACGAGCTTAGACGAGGTTATATTTGGGGCCTCTCATGGTATGGAAAGGCGCTCTTCACGTATGCTCTCGCCGAGGTATAGTACCTTCAACTTGGATTGCCATTCAATCCTTCAAGTTGCTCTATGACATCTAACCACCCACCGTGTCCTAGGTGCTATTCTCGATATACTATTACATTCTTTACGAATTTGTTGATGGCCCTTGCCCTATTCCCCCGGGAAATCCTGAGGACCTTGTCCTTGCCTTCAAACGTATTACCCAGGCCGGCCTTAGCAATCTATCCGAAGACGGCGATGATGAAGAAACTCTTGATGTATCTCGCCCAGGAAGCCCTGCGGAGACTATTGAAAGACTTAGTCCCACAGACCCCCGCGCCATCGATTTCCAAAATCAATTCAGGAACTGGTGCGTCCCGAACCCACCTCAAACTGCGCTGCCGACAGTTGACCCAGTAGACTTCACAGGTTCGGTGGAGTTCCGTGGTCACAAATCCGACGGAATGATATGTGTTCTTGGCTCTACTGGTCTCTCTTTTATGAACACATGCCAGACTTTAACAAGATCCCACCCGCGCAACTCAAAGTACTACTAGATTGCCTTGATTTAGTCGAAAAGCGCGCAGGCACGACGATCCCAGAAGGCTCAAATCCAAACGCGCGTCCGAGACTCCTTACCCTTGATCCCGTCAGGATCTGGTGGCGCCCATTGATATATTACCTTTTTGTGGCTCTCAGCGACTTTGTCGTGAAGCAGTTGCTCATTCGCGTCTGGGGTATGACCCTTTCCACCCGTCATGGTCTCGACTATCTCGTGCGCGTCCCGCCAAAGTGGGACGCATGCAAAGGCCCGACACCTATTGTATTTGCTTATGGTTTGGGTATTGGCCTTCCCCAGTATATCACGATCTTTTATGGCTTCCTTACTCGGCTGCCGGATCGCCCACTATTCATCCTCCTGCAGCCCCACGTGAGTCAGCAGATCTTCCACCCTCGCTTCCTCGTCCCCAAAACCAAAAAGGAGACCATGATCATCATGCGGCAGCTGCTCATTGATCTTGGATGGGTGGCAAATCCAGCTGATAGCCAGAAAGGAGGCACAGATGGTCCAAAGCCGAGGGGTATAACCATGGCAAGCCACTCCAATGGTTCATACGTCCACGCATGGTTCCTGAAGGACGCTCCGGACCTTGTTGCGAGGTCGTTATTCATCGATCCCGTCACCTTCTGTGGTTGGGAAGGTGGTACGTGATCACTGCTGTAATTCTTCTCTTCATCGCCATATTCACATACGATCCAACTAAGACCTCTGTCTCAAGTTCCTTTACAACTCCGCCACGACCGTGAGTCCTGCATCCATCCGAGCACAGTTGACCTCTATGTCTCACCGTATTCCGTCTACGTAGGGTCTACAGCTCTTTGTGAACTATTTTGTCAGTACAGAAGTGGGCATTGCCAACTTGCTTCAAAGGCAGTTCGATTGGACCGCAAATACGTTGTTCTTTGAAGAGATCCCTCATGCGCGTGACCCTTCGCGGAATAAGTACATCGTAGCAAATAACGATGTAGTTCTCTGCGCACCGGTTAGCCCACCATAAAACTCGTTCACTCGTGGAATAACTGACGAAGGGATACAGCGAATCAAAAAGTACTTGGTGTCTCATGGCGTCCGTAAAGGGCTATTTTATCATCCCGAGGGCCAACATGGGTCGGCGCTACTTCCTGGAAGTAAAGGTTTCAACGAGTTCATGACATGGCTAAAAGAGCCAGAACATTACTAGACATTTTCGATATATGTTTGTGCTGGAGGATGGTAGGGTCGGTGTTTCACCCTTGACCCACTTTTGGCCTGTTTTGTCCGCACTACTTTGTAAACGAACTCGTAGGGCATGGAACAATGTCAATACCAATATTCTCATCATTATTCCTACGTCATCTTCTAGAGTAACTAGATATACTCGTGACCACCGTCTCTTTGCTAAACGATTTGTTCGGAGCCTCACTGGGCCTCTGTAGCAAGTAGCTTGATACCACGAGCCTGGAAGAGCGCTAGGACATTTTTACGGCGTATTTTCTCTAGCTGTGGCGCATTGGCTTGATACGCTTTCTCGAGCTGGCTATCGAACCACCGGACGGTGTCTATCGAAACGGCTATCGCTTTATAAGCTGCGGGTGGCTTTATTGCAGCTGGATGGAGGATAATTTTACCCACCTGGAAAGTCGCTTCCCCAGAGGATGTGATCCCCAACGACGTTCCACTCTTCCGCCGCAGAAATGCCGCTCAGGGCGGTGTCCCACCAATATCTCCGAAACTCGAGTAGGATCTCCTCCTCCGAAAGTGACGCGCCCATGTACCGGGCGAGCCCGGCGACCCGGGCCGCGAGTGCAACCGTGCTCCCACCCATGTGGGCCAGTATGAAGTCGAGGCGCGAGAAGCGACGAGTCTTTCCGCTCACGACGAGGTGGGCCGCGGCTTTGAACGTCTCGTGGGGTACCTGTTTTCGTATTCTGCGTGTTCATGAGGGCGTCCAACGCTCAGATGCTCCAGTTGTGCAGAAAGTCACCTCTGTGATGGGAAGCCCAAGCGCCGGGTGCGGGATTGGTGCAAAAGAAGGCGTTTGCGTGCCGTGAACGAAGATGATCGCTCCTCGTTCGTCGAGCGCAGACCATATGGGGTCATACATGTCATCACCTATGTACTCTGACCGGCGGTGCATATATGCACCCCATCACTGGACTCATGATGGCGACGGACTTACTGGCCTCGCACCCAGAGCCGTAAGATGAAGAGACGGCAATGCCTACGGCGCCGAGTTCGTCGAATATATATGGGATGAGTCTGAGCGCACCTAGAAAGTCATAGCGAGAGTGACTGGTCAGTTTCGGTGAAGTGTCATGGTGATTACCCTGGACATCACGCCAGTCGCCCAAACAGCCCCAAAACGCGAACTTGTCCCTGCGCTGTAGTACAATTTCGTGCATCGCCGCATTGAGCGTCTTGGCTTCCTCAAAGGTCTCCGCAATGCCCGAGGGTAGTGATAAGACTGCAAATTGAATGCCCAACGAGTCCATCGCACGCAAGCTTAGATCCATGTTCCATGGCAAATTTTCTGGAGGTGTACGGAAGCCCACGGCTTGGGAATGCGCCGCTTTAATGCGTGACAAGGAGGGTGGGAAGAAATGGTGGTGAATGTCGATACGTTGTGCGGTCGTCATGGTCGTTATCAAAAGAAGGATGACAGAGCATCCAACCTCACGTTCGCTAAGGGGATACAACTTCTCATTTTGAACCCATGCATGACTACTTTTATAAAAGTGTCAAACTGGCCGTCTGAACTCTCGGCATCTCTCGTCATCCCAGCTGATAAACTCGCCAGACAGTGATCGTGGCCCGTTGATCGCAAGGGCAGCTATGACATGCCCGGGGTCCTCAGGCCTCAAAAGCGTGCCTTCTTCCTTCTCGCGTACGAAGCTCTCGTGAACATCAGGTGCCATGTGGACGCCACCATTATCTCGGATTTCGGTTTGCATCTACGCTCTCGTGAGCCGAGAAGGACGTCGACCGGAAACACGAGAAATGAAACCGACGGCAGTATCCACTTTACCCGGGCGTACTGCGATGGAGACTATCTTGCCCTTCTCCTCGTTGGCAAATGTCCTGATCACAGGACATGAACGCAAGGTGAGTGAAAGGCCCGAAACCAATCCTACCGATTCAGAGAGTTCATAGCCGCCTTGCTCGCGTTGTAGGGCCCCCAACCCGCGATACCCCCGACGGCAGCACCCGAACTAACGAAGATGACCTTACCTCCGGAAGGGCTTTCGCGGAGCGACGGAGCAGCAGCCTTCAGTGCAGTGACAAGAGAGTACACGTTAACCTCGAATTGAGACCTCCATGCATCCAGGGGAGTATCGGCTGAAGTGATTCGCGTGAAGGGATCCGCAATTCCAGCGTTCAGTATCAAGGCATCCAGCTGTCCATACTTGTCAGGTGCGGATTGGATGGCCCTGGTGAATGCGAGTTCATCGGTTCTGTGCGGGTCATCAGCGAATGGCTCGGAAGCGACGACACAGCCGAAAAAAAAACTGGCATGTTGCACTGGACAATTTGCAAGGTCTCGGGATATGCGTCAGCTAGAGCCGTCAGCTCGGCCGAACGAGTGCGTGAAATGGCGATGACGGTCGCCTTGAATGATTTCAATAAAATTGAAGTGGTTGCAAGACCAATTCCCCTATACAGATAGAAAAAAAAATCAGTTCAAAAAATGCACGAATTTTCTATGATCGAGTGCTTCAAGAGGACCTTGACGCTCCTGTGATGACCACGACGGACATGACGGAGAAACCGACACGGATCGGAGACAGACGGAAAGGCGCTGTTGATGCCTATTTGTAAGCTTCGGATGAAGCGCTCTGCCCCAAAAATGGGGAAATTTCGATTATTTCGTGTCGTATCGTCCTGCTGCCCGTCCTCCAACAAACCAACCTCTCTTCCCCTTCCTCCCTCTTTTCCTCTTTCAATTTAAAAAATTAATAGCCTATGGCTTCTAGATCTCTCTCCCGACTAGCACCTGCGTTTGCAAATTTGCGCGCTGGCGGATCCCTTCCTCATCGTAGGAATGTCTTCCGCTCATTCGCCACGGAAGCAGGAAGTACCTCCGTCGGTGTCCTGCAACGCTTACTCTCATTGGGCCATATCTTACATCTACTTCATAGATGACGGTTCGCGAGGCCCTTAACACGGCCATGGAGGAAGAGATGATCCGTGACGAGACGGTCTTCGTTCTCGGTGAGGAAGTCGCCCGCTACAACGGTGCTTACAAGGTCGGTTGGACCGCTTGCGCGTGAATATGGTGGCGTCCTCAATTTTATATTTCCTAGGTGACGAAAGGCCTGTTGGACAAGTTCGGAGAGAAGCGTGTCGTCGACACCCCAATCACAGAAATGGGCTTTGCTGGTCTTGCCGTTGGTGCCGCTCTCGCCGGCTTGCGACCAGTGTATGCGGTCTCTTTTTCCAAAATTGATCACGTTTAACCGATGCGAACTGACGTGAATCAAGATGCGAATTTATGACCTTCAACTTTGCCATGCAAGCTATCGACCAGATCGTTAACTCTGCCGGCAAGACCTACTACATGTCCGGTGGAAACGTCCCATGTCCCGTCGTTTTCCGTGGGCCCAACGGCGCCGCTGCTGGCGTTGCCGCTCAGCACTCGCAGGACTACGCGGCATGGTACGGCCAGATTCCTGGCTTAAAAGTTGTTAGCCCATGGAGTGCGGAGGATTGCAAAGGTCTACTCAAGGTGCGTAAGATTTCGGAGTCTCACCTACGGCGCTAAACCAACAAAATAAAATAATCATCAGTCTGCCATCCGTGACCCTAACCCAATAGTCTTCCTTGAGAATGAAATGCTTTACGGCGTTTCGTTCCCTATGTCCAAGGAAGCCATGTCAGATGACTTCCTCCTCCCCATCGGGAAGGCCAAGGTTGAGCGTGTCGGGAGTGACATTACCATCGTTGCCCACAGCAAGATGGTGGCTCACAGTCTTGAGGCGGCGGATATTCTGGCCAAAGAGGGCGTCAAGGCGGAGGTCATCAATCTCCGTTCCATCCGTCCTCTCGATATTGGTACGATCAAAGATTCAGTAAAGAAAACTAACCGGTGAGCACGAGTAACTACCATCCCGCATTTTCGAATGGAACACTCACCGTCCCAAGACTGGTTACCGTCGAGGGTGGTTTCCCCGCGTTCGGTGTAGGGTCTGAGATCTGTGCCCAAATTGTAGAAAGTGAAGCGTTTGACTACCTCGATGCGCCAGTGGAGCGCGTTACTGGTGCTGATGTCCCCACTCCCGTGCGTTCCTCAACCAGATTGCTATTCTTATTGTCCCATCTGACGTCTGTTTTTTAGTATGCCACAAATCTCGAAGCTTTAGCCTTCCCCGACACCTCTGTCATCGTCAAGGTCGCCAAGCGAGCCCTCTACCGAACCAACTGAGTCTACATTACGTTCAAGCATACATCATGTTATTCCTAGTGCTATAGATCCCCCCTTTACCCGCAGAAATCACGGGCTCATGCAATTGATTGTTTTGTGCCCCCAGCTGTGAGCGTTTTACATCAAGGCGTGTTCTTCTTTCCACCTCTTTCCATGTTCTCAGCACCTTTATATCGAATTAAGTCGGATCCGGACTGCGTTTGCATGCGCCTGCAGCCCTTCGCAGTCTGCCAGTGTGGCTACTATAGGCCCTAGGGCTTTGAGGCCATCCGCAGTAAGTTCTTGAGAAGTGATGTGCTTCTGGAAGGAGAGGGTGTTCACACCGCTAAATTGGCGTGCGTAGCCATTCGTTGGCAACGTGTGGTTCGTTCCCGATGCGTAGTCTCCGCAGCTGAAAAGAAGCGCGAGGTAAGGGGTAGGGCAGAGGGACGCAAATGATCATCAGCGCCACTCCTGAGGAACCCAAAGAAAAAAAAGAAGACGACGACTTGCCTCTCGGGGGAGAAAGGTCCCACGAAGACGCTTCCCGCATTCTGGACGTGCGCCACTGCGTCCGCGGCGCTCGCGATGTGCAAAATAAGGTGCTCCGGGGCGTAGTCGTTCGAGAACGCCAGCGCGGCGTCCAAGTCGTTCACCTGCACGATGATGCTCTTCGCGACGGATTGGCGGACGATGTCCACGCGCTCCAATGCGCGTGCTTGGGCATCCACCTCCGACTCCACTTGCGAAAGGACCGATTCTGAGAGATTAATGCCGACGAGCACCACTTGCGAATCGACGCCGTGCTCAGCTTGAGAGAGCAGGTCTGCGGCCACGTGAGCAGGATTGCAAGTTTGGTCCGCGATGACCTGTGTGACTCACACCACCATCAGCACCTAACCACTTTCATTCCCATCAAAAGACGGGGGGACTAAGGGGGAATGACGCAGGGCGCAGTAGTCGACTCACGAGAACCTCAGACGGGCCTGCGGGCATGTCGATGGCCACCAACGCGTCGGTGTCGTTCTGCACGAGCATCTTGGCCGCGGTCACCCACTGGTTACCCGGGCCGAATATCTTGTCCACCTTGGGCACCGTCTGCGTGCCATACGCGAGGGCGGCGACCGCCTGTGCGCCGCCCGCTTTGAGGACCGCGGATGCGCCGACGAGGTGGGCGACGTACATCACTTCGGGGGAGACGCTGCCGTCGGGGCCGCGGGGCGGGGTGGCGAGGACGATTTCGCGACAGCCGGCGACCTGTGCGGGGATGCCGAGCATGAGCGCCGTCGAGGGGAGGACGGCTGTGCCGCCGGGGACGTAGAGCCCGACGCGTGCGATGGGGCGTGCGAAGCGCGAGCAGACGACGCCGGGCATCGTCTCGACCACGAGGGTGTCCCCGCTCGCCTGCGCTTCGTGGAACTTGCGGATGTTGGCGTATGCGGCGTCGATCGCGGCGCGGACGGCGTCGTCGAGCCGCATCGTTTCGGGCGCGAAGGGAGGGAAGACGACGGTGCTGTCGAGCTGCGCTTTGTCGAATTTGGCCGTCAGCTCGAGCAGGGCGGCGTCGCCCTGAGCGCGCACGTAATCCACGATCGGCTTCACCTTGGCCATCATGGCGTCGAACTTGAGCACGGGACGTCGAAGGAGTTCCGCGCGTTCGGATGAGGAAAGGGACGAGGCCTTGTATTTGCGCATGCGGATCGTGGCGTTGGGATCGGGTGGCGGTGGTTGGGCGACCTGTACAGGGACAGGAGGTGGCGACTCTGCGGAAGAGGTAGGCTTTGAGGAAGACCACCGTGCCTTGGCATTGCCCGATCTTCGAGAAACCTTGTGTGCTTTCGAGTCGAGGTTGCGCTCGATGTCGACGAGACTCACGCCCGCAGCGATGCACCGAGTCAGAGCAAAGTAAAACAAGTCGGCGGCTTCGAACGCGACTTGATCAGTTGTTTCTGCGCCGCATAATTCGTCTGCCTCTTCCATGATCTTTGATCGGAGTAGGTCAAGATCGTTGAAAAGTCTTTTCGTATAGGAACCCTCAGGCGCGGTTTCGAAACGCGATTTGAGGGTGGCTTCGAGCGCAGCCAGTCCGTTCAATTCGCCAAAGCATGAAGGGCGATTCAAATGGCAAAAGCCGGCTCCTTGCTGGATGACGCTGAACTCGAGGGAATCCGTGTCACAGTCGAGATTGATGCGTACGACATCCTGTGTTGCACCAGAAGTCTCGCCCTTCCTCCAGAGGCCGTGCCTTCGGGAGTGATAGACACCTTTTCCTGAGAGGATAGATTCTACGATGGATTGACGAGAGGAATATACAAGTCCAAGAGAGCGACCGCCTTGAGCGAAAGAAGAAACTACAGTGGGGAAAAGCCCATCGGGTCGATCAGAGCGGAGAGGTGCGAGGAAGGCATCGGTGATGTTGAGCTGCGAGGGGCTAGATTGACCGAGAGTTAGCTGCGACGTCGGAAGGACGGGCACGGCGCCAACCGAACGGAGTTCGCGAATGGTGAGTGAAGTGGGCGGTGTGGGAGAGGTGGACAGAACATAGATCGATGAGTGGGAAAAGAAGTGGGATACGGAAGAGATGAGATCTAATTCGAGGGATGGAGACTTGAGAAGGACGCCCGAGACTCCTGAACGGGTCTTGTCTGAGACGGCACTTGCATTGGCAACATCGAGGAGAAGGAGTATTCGATCTGAGGGTATAATGCCGATGGCGATGACCTCAGAGGCGTGAGCAAGGGATAAGATGACCTTGTCGGCACCCCGATCTAAGCACGATATGAGGTCATCGTGGTTGAGCGAAGCGTGGCTGTCGACGAGGATGTAAGAATTGACCCAATCTGATTGAACATCATCAATCGGTTTTATCACAGGACCGACACGAGAGAGAGCAGTAAGGATGTCCGGATCCTGAGTGTCCAGCAATGGCAGGAAGGAGACCATTCGTGAAATGAAAAATTTCTTTCTATGACGAACGAACGATTGAATTGATATGAATTGAGATTCGCTGCGGATCGCCACGTGGTTTGGTTTCAGGTTTCAGACAGACGTAAGACTCGTGCGTCCAGAACAAAAAAACACAGCTCACACTGCTGTAGTAGTACGTGAAAGGGGAACCGCCACGCAGGACGGAAGAGCGCTTATCGCACAAAGATATCAACAACAAGACTGCGCAAGGTACACCCCCTTGTTGGTTGGCCGCAACAACGCCTTTGGGAAGGAAGAACAAATCAATTCCGCGAACGGCCCGGTCACGTCTGCGTCTGATACATAAAATCGAAGGGTCGTTGCTTCCATCCACTTGTAGCCCTTTTTTCCCTCTCTCCCTCTCTCCCCCTCTCCCCTTCTCACATCTATCTCGCCCAGTTCCTCATCGAGCATTTTCCATGCCTCCCAGAGGTGCCCCCGATGACTCCGGCCGTGGTCGCGGTCGTGGACGCGGTGGCGATCGTGGCCGTGGTGGCGGCGGCGATCGCGGCCGTGGTGGTAGTGGTGACCGAGGCGGCGGTCGCGGTGGTAGCGGTGACCGAGGCGGCGGCCGCGGTGGTTATGACCGCGGTGGCAGTCGTGGTGGTAGCCCCGCTCGCGGAAGTTCTCCAGGTCGTGGCCCTCCTCGTGGCGGCCCAGGTGGCTTTCGCGGTGGTCCTCGTGGTGGCCCTCCCCGTGGTGGCCCACCGCCTCAAGGCCCGCCATTCCCAACTGGCGGCGCTCCGGCTGAACGTCGGACTCTTGCTGTCGCTTCCCATGTTCGAGCCATTGGCGTCAAACGTCCAGGACACGGGACTGCCGGCAGAGTCGTCGACATATACACCAATCACTTCGCGACAACGCTCGACCAGGGCACGATTTATCATTACGACGGTACGCACTCTTTTCTATCGCAGAAGGGTGTATCTGACATGTCCTCCCCCTTCGCTCGATTTCTGTGTAGTTGGCGAGCATCATTTTCCTCTTGCACCTGTACACCACTGAGATGGCTTCCGATCTTAGTTATTTTACCCGAAAAGCCACTTCCTGCGGCACGAAATTTCGAGATCATCAATCGCCTACAAACCCATGTAGAGCCCGAACTTTTCGCAAGGCCAGGAGCTTATGATGGGCGTAAAAATATGTTCATGGCCTTTGAACTCCCCTTCGGCGAGACGGGCGCTCGTGAGGTTGGTCCTTTAAGTCCCTGATCATCGCCCCTCCTAACTCGTTTCCTGCTTTCAGTTCGTAGTCCCCATGGGTCCCCCGCCCTCACCGGGTGAGGCTACGCGGGGTGGTCGCGGCCCTTTGGAGTATAAAGTTCGTTTGACCCACGTCGCCTCGATAAATCCCGAGTATGATTTATGTCCACCCTTCCCGCATCAACTGATTCTCAGCTATCTTCAGAATCCTTCAGGGTTTCTTGCAAGGCAACCAGAGCACTGACAACACGGTATTGACCGCGATCACGGTACGAACATTCTCTTTATGATCATGCTTTCATTGACATGGTTCTGGATAGGCACTCAATGTAGTGGTCCGCATGGGACCAAATCTGAGATATCCCTTCAACGTCCGATCGTTCTTTACGGATAGGGAGACAAGGGACATTGGTGGTGGGATTGTGCTGTGGCGCGGATACTTCCAGTCCGTGCGGCCTGCTATCGGTCGAATGCTCATCAACGTCGACATATCCACCGGCACCATGTACATGCCTGGGCCACTGATCATGCTTGCTCTGGCCCACCTCAACCTTGCACCCAACAGGCCGGATGCGCTCGCGCCGCGTAAAGGGCTTCCCGATAGGGAGCGGATCCGCCTCCAGCGCTTCCTCACGGGCATCAAGATCACGACATCGCATGGTCAGCGTGAGCCAGGTCGACAGGGCCCGAGACCGCGTGTGGTCAAGAGGCTGAGCAAAGAGGGAGCTAGTGACCTCCATTTCCAACTCGACAATGGTCAAGAGACGACGGTCGCGGAGTATTTCCGAGGGGTCCTAGGTAGGCCTTTGCGGCACCCGGATGTCATATGTGTCGAGGTTTGTACACGATTGCATGGGCGCCCTCTCTACGATTGACTCAGCACCGCGCAGCTCTCGACCGGTGCTCTAATTCCACTGGAGCTCTGTCAGGTTACTCCAGGACAGATCATGCGAAAGCAGGTACCTCCTGACAAGACAACCGCTGTGCTTGAATTCGCGACAAAGCGTCCGAATGACCGCCTAGCGAGTATCTGCAATGGCCTAAGCGTACGTCCATGGTGTGTGCATTCTGTGACCCTACTGATCATCCATTTAAAGGTCCTCGATTACGGACAATCAGAATATGTCCGCCAGTTTGGCATGGAAGTCGCAGATCAGCCGTTGAGAACCCAGGCTCGGGTGATCAATCCACCCACTCTCAGGTATCACCAAACCTCAAAGCAAGCTACTGCCGTAAGTACTCTTTCTTTCTCCAGAGGGAAGATGATTGGGAGAATTTATGCCAGAAACCACGGGATGGTGCATGGAACCTGTATGTCTCCTTGGCCATAGTTTGTTCCCAATCTGACATCACCCTCCCGAAGGATTGACAAGCGAATGATACAAGGATCTCAAGTGTCGAACTGGATGGTGATCATCTATGAGAGACAACAGCGGTTCAACCACGACACTGCGCAGCAGATGGTTGATGATTTGGTCAGAGCCTGTGGAGTTGTTGGTGCGCCCACCTAATCGCATGTTCCGCGCATTGCCTAATGCAGGCGTCATAGGAATAAGGATCAGACCTCAGCCGGGTGTCATGAAATGGGAGTCAGGACAAGGCAATATTGGTCAGGTTTGTCACCTCGTTGCTAATTTCTCTTTGAAGGATGCCTGACAGTCTCCGTAGCAACTCCGTGCGGCTGGTTCCGAATGTCAAGTTCAAACAAAAAGTCTACCCGTTCTCATTGTAGTGGTCCTCCCGGAAGGGGGAAACGATATCTATACCGCTGTCAAACAGTAAATTCATATTACTTATTTTGACCATGTCCAGGATCTAACATACCTATTCGACGCACTAGTTTTGGCGATGTCGCGGTAATCGCTGACTATCACGGCACTGCAAACATATTAATTTTTATTTTTTCTGTAGACGGGAGTTGTCACACAGTGCATGAAGTCGGCGAAGTGCAATCGTGCAAAACCGCAATACTATGCTAATATAACACTCAAGTGGGTACATTGCGACGCTCCATAACTCGTCTAATACAGCTTCCGTGCAGGCTGAACGTCAAACTCGGTGGAATCAATGCGATCCCCGAAGCCCGCGATGTCTCATTTCTCACAGATTCCGCAAATCCGACGATGGTCATGGGTGGGCATCGTCTTTTGCCCCGATTCTATCAATATAAGTAATCGGATTTACTCCTGTTTCATTAGGTGCCGATGTCATGCATCCTGCCCCTGGTTCGGATGATCGACCTTCTTATACTTCTCTCGTTGGAAGTATCGACACTAGCGGGGTCCGATATGTTTCTACTATGGAGGTGCAAACTTCTCGAAATGAAATCATAGAAGCGATGGAGTCTATGTGCACAGTGCGTCCTCAAGCGTTCCTAGACGAACACATGACTGACTGAATGATAGTACGTCTTGAAACAATACAAAGGGGCAACGGGAAAATTTCCCAAGCGCATTCTCTTCTATCGCGGTCAGTCGTTTGATCCCTCTAAATCTAAATAGTCAACAAACAAATCGTTCTTTTCAGATGGCGTCTCCGAAGGACAATTCGCTACGGTCCTCGATCAAGAACTTCCGCTCATTCGAAGTATATCAGTTACCCGATATGTCTCGTGCTCCTAACTCCTAACGTCAACATAGATGCGTGTGCTAAACTGAATTTCAAGCCCACGATCACTCTTATCATAGTCGGCAAGCGGCACCACGTTCGCTTTTTCCCCTGCGTTCAAGGCGAGGGTAACAGTGACCGAAGCGGGAATTGCGTCGCTGGCACTGTTGTCGACAGTGACGTAGTTAACCCGGTCGAATTTGACTTTTATCTGTTAAGTCACGGAGGAATTCTCGGCACCAGTCGCCCGGCCCACTACAACGTCCTCATCGACGAGAACAAATTCAGGTATGTTACTCTGGATGTCTCACTGGCTAGAAAGCTCACGATGCTGACGCCGTGCCCAGTGCTGACGGTCTACAATCTCTCTCATATGCCCTTTGTCACGTTTATGCGCGAGCCACTCGCTCCGTCTCCATACCCGCACCTGTCTATTGTGATATTTGTTCATTGTCTTCATATATTACACACTGACTGGCTTTTACCCTAGATGCCGATATTGTGTGCTCCCGCGCCAAACACCATTACGATCCAGGTCTTGACCTCTCTGCGTCAGAGGCTGCCACTAATACAACAGAGGCAGCGACAACGTTGGAGAGATTCCGCCAGGCTTTCAAACCAACGCACGAGCGCATGAAACAGTTGATGTACTTCTGCTGAGGTGGCAGCTGTGATATCGTCTCTCTCCTCGCGGCCGGCCCCGTTTGGCATATGTTCAGGATGCAATAGCGCATGAACATGATAGTCGTTGTATAGTAGTAATTTCATGTGTATGGCAGTAAGATGGTCTTCCTACGAATCTGTTCAATGAAAAGAAAAGAAAACACATTTTCTGATTGACTCAAAACCTCCAAACTAGGCCATTGCAATTCCGGGGGATACACACTTTTACTCCAAGGCTTTCCCCTCCTCACGTGTTGAGCCCTTCCGTCTAGTTCAGCGGGCTGCGATGGTAAACATGATGGAATATAATTTCTGATGATTTCTTCGGCCCACTCACTCTGTCACCTCTCGCCCATCATCGGGCCCGCGTCCGAGTCCTTCCCGTCTCCACATCAGTCAGCAACCCGTGCTTTCCTCACCTCTGCCCGGCCAGTGTTGGTCGGTTGACTCACGAATCGCCACACCCCTCCGTCGTCGGATATCCCGCCAGAATTCTTGCCGCGCTCATCCTCACTGGTGCACCCGCTCACACCGCTCACACTTGGCCCGACGTGCCAGTGGTCTCGACCACCACAGGGCTTGACCCCAGTTTTCGCGCGCGGTCGCTGGTGGTTTGCCTCTCTGATTCGTTGGGCCCACTTGTGCTTCTTTTGCGTCATAGCTACACGAATTACATGGATCGGAAACTAGATGTTTTCTCCTTTGGATTTCATGAGGCATTCCAACGCAGCTTCATTTTAAAGTCGACGACACCTTGTAGATGACCAGATTCCCATTCCAATTTGAAGGGCCTTCGAATACTGTTGTCGACCGTTGACGGGTTTTCTTTCCAAAATCCTTTCCCTTACGACAAGGTTTGCACCGCGAGGGATTATCGCTAGATCACAAGGTGCATCAGGAAACCTTCTGGCTCCTTAGACATCTTATCGAGCCTTGATCTACCATTTTGGACTCGCTTAGGTTCGCTTAGGCTCGCTAAGAGCGTTAGGGAGCCGGGAGTAATCCTAATGCGCCACCTTCACTCAATATTGTCGTTCACGCTCAGTCTCAGGAAGAGGAAGCGTAGGGTGACCCGTGATTATGGACTTGTTGTCCAAAAGGTCTCAATGGCTCGTTTTTATTAAGCTCCGCTGGTCCCTTACTGAAGCAGCCATAGGACATTATCGGTCTACACATCTCTGTTCATGCCCTGCACTCAGTTCACAGCTTTCCTACGGACTTTATGTCTAAGTCCGTGTCCCCATCGTATTTAGATTTCCACGAACTTCGCTGTTCGGTGCATGCACAACACTCCACGCAGCCAATGTTTTTTCATTGGTTTATACAATTTTCTCTCCTCCCAAACCCCGCTTTTGACATCGTCCCAGTTTCAGTGCGTCAGGCATTGCTTTCTAGTCGGTGATCACGGCAGCAGGGTGGTTGGTCTCGCCAGCGCCACGCTCCTTGGGTTCTACGCTCGGTTTGTGATTGATCAAGCCTATACCAACGGGTGTTGATTCAAGCAGGACGCACCCTTTTGTATATACCGGGCCGTTGGGCCAGCGACGGCGACAAGGGCAAAAGAGATGAGAAAGAGGGATCTGATGAACGTCATCGTGTTCACAGTGATTGAAGAGTGGTTGAGACGTGCAGAGAGTGTCAAATAGGGCGGCACCGGGGAGAAAAAACAGGTAGGAGTGCCCCTCTTTTATACGCCGACAACCATCTTGATAAAAGCCGAAGACATGCCCGGGAAGTCCTTGATTGGGTGATTCCACAGAAGGCGGCCAGCCAATTGAACTGTAACAGGGCCGATGTCATCTCCAATATGATCCTGTGCTGTGAGCCGTCGTCGATTGTATCCCAACCCGGCGTCGGACCTTCGACCACGTGTCGTACTTCGCTCTACTACTATTCGTGTGCCCTCGTTACACTCATTCCACTTTGCTTGTCCGCGCGATCATTGCTCCATCCACTTTTTCTCAGTGGGAGTGCCCCAAAAGTTTTCCTTAGCCCAGGTCCAGGACTGTGTAACTGCGCTCCTTGATGGCAAGAAATACTATCTGCATTTCCTCCAAGTCTAACAAACATCACTATGTACATGCGTCCGATTCCTCTGCACCTCAAATCTTGCTCCCCCGCATCTCTACCACCTGCGCTACCTCGTTCATCCCCACGTATTTCTTTTTTACTTGGGAATTCATAATACCATAGCCTGAGTTGTTGAAAGCGTAAAAGCTAAGGTCTGAGTCCTGGGCATGTGTCGGGGCCTCCGAGTCAGAATGCGTGGGGTTAACACAAGAACTATGGTGTATTGAGGATATACAGCTACTTACCTCAGAACGCGCGAGTTAACGTACAAAACCCAAACTACTAGTACTGTATCAGGATGACTACTATGTAATATGAAAATCGTCAATGGTTAATACCTGCTGATGGAAACACGCCAAGTTGTAGTTAATGAGTGTGACTGCTCCACGCGCCCAATTTGCTACTAACTTGCTTATCACCTCTTGGAGTATCAACCAGTGAGTCGCGCCACAAGCCTTCCCACATTTCGTTAAGCGGATATTATTAACATCCATAAATGAATCGGCAGGAAGCCGGCAGATATACTATTTAGGTCTTTCGGCTGAACCGCCTACACAACCATAGTTCAAGCAAAGCTAAGCCCTTGATAACAATCACCGTGGGGCTCTGATAGGTGTTCAGCCTTTTAGAATTGTGGAAGCCACCGGCAGAAAACGATGAAAACTACAAGAGCTCTTTGCCAACTTGCTGCCACTATCTTGAGGATGACTCACTAGTAACCCCGGCTCATATGGGTTACCCAACCTGTGACGCAGTCCAACTTGCAGGCCGATAATCAGAACCGAAGAGCAAATGGAGCAATCCATAATGTACGGAGTATCGGCTACAGGCAGGTATATTAATCATCTTATCATGATCGCGAGAATGAACGAATTGTCATTCATTTCGAACGCTTTCTCGAAGCCTGAGGCCTGATACATGGTCCCCGAAAAATTTTCAAGATAATTGCCGGTGCCGAACTTTTTGGTGCAGGCAGTAGCATAGGTGGTCAGTCCACGGCGCTTGTGAGTTCGGAGGTAGAAATTAAGATGTGAGACCGTGACCTGAGCCCAAGAAACCGAGAACGCGCGAGAGGGAACCGTAACGGGGAATAAGGGGAGTCTTGAAATGAGAGAGCGCAAAGACCAGCAAGACGAACAATGGTGCAGCAGCTCGGCTTGTCGGCAGGAGGTTGGGCAAGAACGAAAGCATGCAACCGAAGAGAAATAAATAAATTAGGGCTTGATTGCCAGCATTTCGCGAGGCTAGGCGAGGGGTATTTATATACGCGAGTCCAATACAAGTACTCTACAAGTTGAGTAGAGTGGGAAGAGGAAGAACGAAAGGCGAGGGCGATTGCGGATCTGCCGGCGACAGACCCGCGCGTCGATGGCGGTGAAAAGGGCGGCGTCCAAATCGGTGAAGAATTTACTGAATCATTTCTACACGCGCGACAACGGGCGCATCGTCGACGAGGGCGAAGGAGGTGCGGCGACGTTGACTAAAAGGAAGGACGACCTAAGGTAAAAGGGGGAAACATGTGGAACGAAGCAGGAGGTCCAACTGAGGACTACCGTACAACAGTCGAAGAGTCGCGTGATGAGTAAGCGCGTTATCTTTGGCTCAAAGTGTATACCGCGTCTTATGTGGTGCATGATTCGGCAGGCTTGAGCGATGCATGCCATTACCCGCGTACTTGGCGATGGTTGGACTTTCACTCAAATCGGGGGAAGACAGGAGACGGAAGACGGCGAGTGGTTGGAGACATCCGCTTTCCCTACATCAGTGCATATCGAGCTCCTCCATTCGAAGAAAATCCCAGATCCCGTAAGTTCAGCGAGCTGCAATTACATCGATGTGATGGAATATACTACTCACTTATGGTAGTTCCTTGGGCTCCATGAGTGGAATGTACAGTGTACGTCCGTCTGCTCGTCACGCTACTCGATGTCAGAACTCCCGGTCCGGCTGTTTTTAGGGATTGGAGAAGCGGACTGGGCCTTCAAGGTGTCCTTCGAGGCTAGTGACTGGGAACTCTCCGCGCCGAACGTTGACCTAGTATTTGATGGCCTAGACACTTTTAGTGTCATATCTCTGGTGAGAAAACGCCCATCGGCACTGGTAGTCCGGAGCCACAACGTGACGCGCGATGCTCGTGCGAGAGAACTGAACCCTTCCCTTCACAGAATGGCCAGAAGATTATTGAGTGCCGACTGTTTGCTCTACCTGTAGTCCACCTCACCGACGGATTATCACTGGCAGAACCGAGAATCAGTTCGTAACGTACAGAGTATCTATCAAGGATCTCCTCATCCAGGGGACAAATACACTTGTCATCTCATTTCCGAGTACTTTCCTGAGGGTATGGCCCTCAAAGCTTCGTGAAGCGATTCCTTCGGGTACTGAACCTATCCTCAGGGGAAGGATTTAGAGAAGCAAAACGGTCGACACGACTGTTGGAACGGGGATCCCAGTCGTGTGCACGTTCGTAAGGCCCAATACAAGTAGGTATCTTAACCAGTCGTCATACTAGTAGCACAACACTGATAAGGTGCTAAAGCTACGGCTGGGACTGGGGTTCGCTCGTGTTCTGTCCCACCCTGAATGCTCAGTCTGACTAGCAAATAGGCCCTACGCTCTTGACTGTGGGACCATGGCGTCCTGTCTCCCTCCACACATACCATACGCATATTTCTGACCTTCACATCTCCGCTCGAGTGGATGAAAGCCTTGACGCAGACCTGATTGTACGCATTGCGCTGTTCCCTCAAGAGATATCGGGTGTCGCAGAAGTTCTGCTGAAAGACCATTCCGGTTCTGTTGTGACTCGTCAGAGCAGCATTGGGATCAAGGGTGGTACCGCTCAGTCTGTGTACCATTTCGCGAAGGGAGACGTCAAATTGTGGTATCCAATTGGGTACGGTGAACAGTCTTTGTATGACGTCCAGGTGAATGTGTGTGATGATGTACGTTCCTTGTTCTCAGGGAAGAATATGTTCATTAAAATCATCCCAGACAGGCCAGTTACTGGATACCAAGACCCAAAAGATTGGGTTCCGCCGCGTGCGCATTGTTGAAGATAAATTAGTTGACCAACCCGGACTCACTTGGCTCTTCGAAATAAATAACATCCGTATCTTCTGCGGGGGCTCAAACTGGATCCCTGCAGACTCGTTCGTCACAACGTGAGTGCATTTCGAACAGGTTTTATGGTTGCGAACAGCAGTCTCAGGATTACACCCGAGCGCTATCGTGCGTGGTTGCAATTGTTGAAGGACGGAAACCAGAACATGGTGAGGGTCTGGGGCGGAGGCATTTATGAGGACGATGTATTCTATGACATTTGTGATGGTTTGTGCTTGACCCTGGCACTGGCATGCCAAACACCGTTTCCTGTCTAACTGTCCTCAAGAATTAGGGATTCTCGTTTGGCAGGATTTCATGTTTGGCTGTGGTCAGGTCAGTTGCTCGTTCTGCGCGAAGGGTAATCGCAACTCAGAAAGTCTAGTACCCTGCATATGACACGTTCCTTGCGAACGTGAAGTTGGAGGCGGA
>QFFA01002106.1:0-20744 GCA_003316565.1 Russula foetens | reverse complement strand
CCTCGTCGCCGCTCACCTCGCTACTTTGTAAAAGTAGTAAGTTCGCGACAATAAATATACCTTTTCGCAGATGGTGCATCCCTCCTTCACGATGGAACCCCTCTCGTCGAACGTTCCGTAGCTCGTGTAGGCACCTCATCAGACTCTTACAAGTTACAAGCCCTACACTCTTCTGATGATGGATTTTACTCATAGGGAACACCGATCCTGTTTGTATCTCTCAACTACCGTCTTGGGCCTCTCGGCTTCCCTCAAGGTCTCGAGGCTGTGGAGCGAGGTGTCCCCAATCTTGGTATATATGACCAACTGACCGCCCTTCGATGGGTGCAGAAGAATATTGCATCATTTGGTGGAGACCCATACAAGGTATTGTCCACAGGTTCTCGTCCTCCTCCCGTAATCGGTGTAACCAACCGTCATAGGTCACTGTCTTCGGGCAGAGTGCAGGGTCTCTCGTTCATAGATGAGGTACCTCATCTCATGATGATTCATGTCACAGATCTTCGAATCAGCAACGGCAGATGTGAGATATATTTCAGCAGGGCCAACGCCGGTTCTGGACCCAAACGACTCGCGTACCGTCCTATGTTTGCCTCTTCACAGATCTCCGACCGGGTGCTGACCCAGGTATTGGAGTAACTCACGATGCTGAGCTACCTTATATCTTTGGAAATTTAAGCACGAGATGGCCACCAAAAATTGCAGATTCAGTCGTGTTGTGCTGGATTATTGTATCTCCTTTGCAGACTCGCTTGACACCGAACGATGGCAAGGGGGCGAGTAGTGTGTTGTGAAATGTATATTTTTTGTCGTTCTTCTGATCCTGCCTTTAGGACCTCACTGGGAATTGTACAAGAAAATGAAGGTATGAATTAATTGAATGCCCTTTCGTAACTGAGAAGCACTAAGCCTGGTTTAGGAGGTATGGGAGCTTGACAGTAACAGTAACGGTGTGCACCCGATTCCGGATACATATCGGGCGAATCCCATCGACGTCATCATTGGACTGGTAGGCACGTTCTCTTGATGAACGAAGCTAGCGCTAGATGTCGTCATAGAGCGAAACCATGTACGTGTATGCGGTCCCACTCGAGGGTCACTGGGTCAATCATCAACAATAGGTGTGATGCATGTGATGCCTCGTGACACCCTAGGCTAGGACGTAACTCCAATCGACTGCCCAACCAGGCCTGTTCTGGTTCCTATTTTATCTATCTTTCTCCCCATTTCTGTTATCCACGATGAACTCCTGGGACACTTATGGATGGGACACATGGACTCCTTTTCTTTTTGACCAAGCCCTAAGCTTGAAGTACACAGAGCCCCAGTTCAGGAACAAGCGATGCTAACCGTGCGACCTGGAGAGAACCACGGAAATGGTGGCGAAGAAGCACTGGGCCCGACGTGAAATGGCCAAGATCGACGCCCTTACAAGCGTGGCTAATCCTAACGGCCCGATGCTTTATGATGCCGAGCGGCTTTGGGTTCAGTTCGAGGAAGATTTTCGGGATACAGTCCCGGATACGATCAGGCAACAACTTGAAGACGCACAAGCGGCTCTGGAGCGAATCCACGTCCAACCGCAAGATAGTATAGATCAATATATCGCCCGCTTTGAGCCTTTGAGAACCTGGCCAAAAAGGCTGGGTGGTCGGAGGTGGACCCCACTGGACCGAGGAACGATCGAAACATTCTATGCAGGTACGCGACTGGTCACAAGTCGCGGGTTTCCTTTAAGTTCGCTAGGGAGTTCGCCCTGAAATCGGCGTGTTATTGGGGTCCAAACTGGGACCTCTGCTATGTCTATGCTTAGACTAGCTAGATCAGTTTGAATGCCACACGGCTCGTAGCTATCGATATCATCCATTTTTCCACAGGATGGTTCGTTCGGCCTTGGTCCAGTTCCTATTCTGAATAGGGTAACAGAAGACGCCTGGCTGGTTCCTAGGCCACTGTCGTCCTAGATCATAGCTCTAGTTGCCAACAGAATCATGACTTGATTTCGGCCCAAGTCTTAAGTGAGATCGTGGCGAGTCGTGCCCTTGATAGAGACAGGGAAAGGAAGAAGATACAAGGATTTGCAAGATCAAGCCAAGCATGAGGCTTGGCCTGAGTAAAGGCTAAGCGCTAAGTCTTTACATACAGGTAGTTACAAGTCAGTCACATCGGGCCAGGCTAGAACCAGGAGACGAGTCAGGGCGGGAAAGAAGAGACCTGTGGGAAAGTATTAGGTAAGGGGTTTCTGGTCTGGTATGGGTATTGATCGAGGAGGTGGTAGTGCAAGTGACTTTTGCTGAGATAGGAGACCTGGACAGCAGAGGGTGAGGCTGGCGCAAAGCGGCGGGAATGGACAAGTGGGGGGATTGTGGGGAAGGTCTGTGTGTGAAGTCGAGCCATGCGATGTCGTTGGCGGAAACTCAGCATGGCCGTCTCCACTGGTGATGTGGTGAGGCCTCAACATTATCACAGGCATGGACACAACTTGGATATAACCTTCTTCTGGAAGAGAAAGTTCAGGTCACGTTGGGCAATGCGGGATGGCAGGAAACTTACCGAACGATCTGGGGGTGTTTCCTGTTGGCTGCACTCCATGGTCTCGGGCTCGATACCCGTCCGTTCAACCTCAACGTCATTGTACGCCCGCAATGCGAGGCTAAGTGCTTGTTGCGCTTGGATAAGCGCGCAGAGCAGTTGCCCCTCGGGCGTGAGTAGTAACTCCACGGGCGACTCATCTCCACTGCCCTGCATATTACGATCGTGATGGGGCTTAGATAACACGCTATGTGCACCTTGTCCGTTCGAGCGCTGCTGCTGGGCTTCACGAGCAGCGCGAGAGCGATCCTCGGCCCAAGGTATATTCGCAGCAATTAGTTCCTGAGAACTGAGGCACTTTGAGTACCATTCCTGTGGCACGCTGTCAGCTCAAGTGCTCTTCAAGACGACATGGGCGCCGCTTGCCTTGATGATGTCCTTCGCTCTTGGGTTCTCCGGAGAGACAGATAGAAGGGTTTCGGAGAGTAGCTGTGCACCGCCGAGCGCAAGCCCACATTCTTGGAACAGTCGTCGTCGCAAATCCTCTTCAGGCGGTATGACCCGTTGTAGCTGATCATGACCGGGTGCCTCGCGATTCACCCTTGGAGGTGGTTGTGGTGTTGTCTGACTCTGAGCTTGGGTCTGTGGCTGTGGTTGTTGCGGTTGTGATTGTGTCAAGGTATTCGGCGGTGCCGCGGGTTGAAGCGATTGGGGGTGCACGGGAGGATAAGTAAGAGTGGGAGGAAGGTTGACTGCGGTGCTTTGCCGTGGCGAAGGGGGGTTTAACATGGCATCATCAGGATCGAAGGGCATACCCTGTAAAAGTCTCCATTATTTCAAATAGACCCGCATACGGCGAGTAAAGACCAACCTCATCTGGCTTCCCAGGGAGTTTAACCTTTCTCCAAAGCACGCGAAAGCTGGATTCATCTTCACCCGACGTTCCAGAGCTTGCATACGTCGCAGCTGCGAGTACATCAAGCAATCGCTCGCGAACGGCGGGTGAGGTGCGCTGCGATTTAAGGACACCTTCTAGGCTGTCCAAGAACTTGCTTTTGGCGCATTGATGTACAAAGAGCTCAGATGAGTTCCGTAGCATGATGGCCCAAAGCTGTGTGGACAGAATTAGTAGGAGATGCATACGATGGGTAATGGGGGTAGGCACACCCTTGCAGCTGAGAGTTGTTGGGGCGCCTCACCGTATCTGAAGTTGCAATCAAATTAAGGAAGTATGATAGGAAATGCTTGTGGAAACGCACTTGATTTCTCTACGAAGAGCTCTGGCCGCTTCCTTTGCATTCGCTTTGGTGGCTGATGCTCGTTCACAGACATCGAGGACGACCGCCCAGTCATCGGGTGAGGTTGTAGTCAAGTAACCTAGGGGTAGAGAGTAATCAGGAATGATGGGTAGCAGCGAGTCAGGCCAGGGAGATGAAATACCGATCATCCTAGGGAGGTCTGGTTGACCGTCATCCCTGTCGTGGATGTCACGGCGGTGGCTGTGCCGATTACTGGGGTTTTCCCAGTTCGAAAACCCACCATGTTCCTCATATCCTTCGCGAGTGGGACCTTCGCTGGGTGCGTGTACGAGGGTGTCGCCATCGCTAATCGAGTACGTGACGCCCATGTAGGGGGGCGGGGGCGAGGACTGGGGGATGAGGGCGTTGAAGACGCTCACCGCCGGATTGGCGCTTCGACCATCCTTTTCGCGTTCTCGGGCATCCATTGGGTGGGGTGAACGGAGCTGGAGTGTCCCCGGAAACGGAGATACGGTTCGGGCGAATTGACAGTTTGGGGGTTGGCCAAGGGGGCGAAGCCTCTGGAGGGAGAGATGCGAGCGAAGAGGAGCGGGAAGAGCCCAAGGGCACGAGCTTGGGTGGTTCTGGGGCGTTGTGGGGGTCAGCGGGGAGGACGTGCCAGTTGTCGCCGTAGGATGAGGTTGTCGTGTGGTGTTGAACGTCGTGAGACGAAGGAGGGAACGGAGCTGGTGGAGGGGTTGTATCGATTGGTAGTGGGCGTGATGGGGTCGATATGTCGAAACTCCTGCCGTCAGAAAGGAACGCAACGCCCGAGAATCAGTAAACGAAAAGCTGTGGAGGAAAAAAAGAGATCGGGAAGAAAGGCATGATTTTACTGGCTGGGCCGTACCTCTGAAGAGTCGGCAGAAGTCAGATCGGGATCGGGGGGGACGTCAATGCTGGGGTGACTTTGGAGAGCTTGGATTTGTCCCTTGTGAATAATTTTCGTCGGAAGAGGAGTAATATGGACAGAGGGAGGGGGGGGGGGCAAGATGAGTAGGAGAAGAGGAGGGGAAGGGGAGGGGAAAGAGGACGAGACGGCCAAGACCTGATAGGCCTGATACGGGATCACACCTGGGCGCTAAGACGGATGCGGTAGATCAGAGCCTTGTCTCTCCTCTTGACGGGCTTGTGCATTTACACTAGGGATGTCAGAAACGGTCTTCTGACAGCGCCATGCGAAGACCTCGAGGAAGTGTACTGATATGAGTATTCACTGGCTTACGGTAGGTAGCCGGGTCGTAATCTGTAGCAAGATTGAAAATTGTCAATCTAATCTGCGATCGATGGTACAACGCCTACGAAATGATTAATGATTGCTCACGGGATCGCGATGCGCATGAGACACGATCTGCTCTAGTCTAGCGCCGTCTACTGAATCACCAGGAAACACCGGACACGAGTCATTTGAGGACGGGAACCAAACCTCATTCGCATTCAAGGTGGTTCTCAGCATCGTCTGTCGTCACACACCTCCTGGCAATTTCGTAGGATGCTGAGGGGCATTGCACTCACTTTCCCCTCTGTAATATCATCAACAATAGTGAACTGTCCCACCTTCCATGAAGATGGGACTATTCATTATTGTCAATGATATTTCAGAGGAGAAATAACAAGGATCACCGCAACTCGGAAGTCCAGGGAGATAACGCCATCCTTCATACTTCCATCCACCGACTCCTATCGCAACTGATGTATTAGCCAACAGCACCTTGATGCCGAACATAGGCACATACGCAGGTACCTGAGCCTGAAAACTCAACATGTTAATCCGACAAAGCCATAACATAACTCAACTCTAAGGAATGGCTGGGGAGAGATCTAGGGAGCTTTATAGCTTAATTAAGTATTCAGTTACACAGCTGCTTTCCTCCTGCCGTCAGGAAGGACTGGTATAATCTCTCGCACTGATCGACTAAACGCGACGCTTCCCTTTCGTATTCGGGCCATGTATAGAATGGCGTAGCCGCAATGGTGTTACGTCCCATCAAATCTGTTTGGGAGTGCAGACGCAGAGGGAGCGCGCCGTCTTTCTGTTTGTCCTCTTTTGCAACGGGTGCCCCGGCGGCAGACAGAAAGATAGGGATGAAAGCGAGGGGTGCTAGGCAGACGTAAACCGTAGCTGCGGCGCCATTCCACGCTGAGATGTTGTGTTGCAAAGAGCCAAACAACCGGGCCTGCGAAAACGGACACAGTCAACCTGGCGTATTCGTAACGAAAAAAGGGAACAAAAAGACGCACGACGTAAAAGGTAAACATTTTGATGTAAAACTTGATACCAGCATCAAGCGCCGTATGCATGGAGGAGTCCACCACGCCGGGGTCCACAGTGAAATAGCGAATTGAGGCAGAGGGGCTTATGCGGCGCGAGAGCTCGGAACGGATTAAGTCCATCTGGAATTTGGTTGCCTCGTACGGTTTTGGGTTATTTACAACCTGCCAATCTTCTGCGTCGTGAACATCGGCGCTTGCCTGGTGTGAGGACATCCACAGGACGCGGCCAGGCCCTGTCTGCGATGCTGCAAGCTTTCCCTCCAAGGCCCGGCACTTAATATAAACGAATGAGATAGATATCAGACACAACGAGCATCAGATCCCATAAGAAAATATAAACACGGTTGAAGTAGACGCACGAGAATGTAATGTCCAAAGACGTTACACTGCCAAGCCCATCCGAGCCCATCGTCGCTCATCAAGCCAATATGCTGGACATAGTAGGCCGGCTCTGTCACCACCTTGAACGGGCTGAGCTCGAGAATGTTTCTCCAGAGCTGCTGGCAGAAGAGCAGCCACGAGATTTTGAGGAACGGGGCGACGCCAGCGTTGCATACGAGGTGCGACACGTACGGATACCTATATCGCACCGGGCCCCCCATCGCCACCAGTTAGCAAGGCAAGCAAAAAAAAAGAGTGAGAGAAAACATTCCAGGACTCACGTACGCGTCACTTCGTCCGCAAACGCGAGGGTGCTCTGCACAGAGGCCAAGTCGAGCAAGTGGACCGAAACGACAAGGTTCGCGCGGAAAGCCGCTACGCGCTCTGCGCCGCCTGGAGTAGACCTCAACGGCGCTACGTCGCGCTCGAACAACTCGAGCAGCTTCTTGCGCGCGGCCTCGGCCCGCTGCCGGCTGCGACAGGCCATGATGAGGGTCAGACCTGAGCATGGGTACTCGAGGCTTGATACTTTGTCATCGTCAGCACCCCCTGACCGTGAAAACACGGGGCGCGCATCGTCCGGAATATCTTGCGCGAGGCCGTAGAGAAGACGACGACAGATTCCGAAGCCCACGCCGCTGTTGGCACAGAAGGTTTGAGTGAATCGGTAGACGCGTCAAGTTGACAGGGCCTTATGTACGCACTTATTTGCACCGGTAACGATGATTATGGGTCGCGTTGGATCTTTTGCTGAGGACATGGGGATATGTAGATGGTCGTTTGTGTTCCCAGTGACATGGGAAGCTTGACTCTATGGTGACAGTTAGGTCGTACGATGACTTACATATAATATAAGTAGTTTTATGTGCGATAAGTTAAAATTAAAATGCTGCTTGAGAAAATGCGTAACCAAGGAGGGTTCGACCTCGAGACGCGGACTTGGAGGCGGGAGCATCGCTCTTGTCACTCACTATGATTCCTCTACATTGCCGTGACGGACCCCGAGGCAAAGGGCAAAGAAAAACCCCATTCATGATGCCGCAAATTAGGATAACCGGCGCCCTTGTTCCACATACAGTAGTACATACTACTGGCGCTCGGTACCCTTGCTGAGTGTGCTACGGATGGGGAAATTGGATGGAAATGGGGAAGTGGATGCAATGTGCTATAGGTGACTCACTCAAGGCGTCATTTAAGCTACTTTCCGAACTAAACTATCATTAGGGTCTCTCAAACATCCATTAATTTGCCCATTATCTTTTTCCCTCGTCACCGGTCAACACCCTCATAATTGCCTTGGTAGACTCTGTTAGCTTGGACGAGTCGAGCTTAGGACACATCCATCACGACCACTGGCAGAGGTCTCAGCGCGTGCGCTCCGGCATCTGAAAACCCACTTATTCAGCACGCGCGGTAACTACGCTGAGTGTATTATGGGTCGGAATAATGGGTGGGGCCGCTTGAGACATCATTTAATGGCCTCTATTTAATGGGTACGGCGTACGCCCTACGCCATTACAAGGGCAAGGGATCACCTTTGCGCGACTTCACAGCCTTGGCATCATGTGGACACGCCTTCTCAACACGCTTTTCTTTGCCTCCTTCCTGACTGGTTGCTATTCTCAGAATGGCAGCGAGCCGTGCGTGCAGCTCGGAGACACGACACTCACGGGAAAAAAGCTCCAACCTTCTAACCTCGAATTTTTCGGAGGTCATTGTCCTCTCAATTTGACCTGAGCTTTCCTCACCCTCTCGTTCAGGAATCCCTTTTGCCGAGCCTCCCATCGATGGCCTCCGCCTTTCTCCTCCCAAGCCCAAGTACTCCCTCTCTCCCCTTCAATCATTCGATGCTCGTAATTTTGGTCTCCCGTGCTTACAGCCGGTATGCTCCTCTTGTCACTTCTCTGTCTGGGAACCCATTCTCGTTTCACAGCAATTGAATGTGAATATGTCTGAGGACTGTCTCACAATTAATGTATTCAGACCTTCTGGTGTTGGCGTCAAGTCGTCCTTGCCTGTCATGGCCTGGATTTACGGAGGTGGATTCTTAAGTGCGTGGGTGGATGTCTCCGCGTTTAGGTTAACTTATGCTTCTTCACAGCTGGTGCTTCTGAATTCTTTGACGGAACTCCTCTCGTCGGACAATCTGTGGCTCGTGTACGACGCTCATTGCACTTCATTATGTCCTCTACTCGTAGTAATGGACCTAACTTACAGGGAACCCCCATCATTTTTGTGTCTTTCAACTACCGCGTTGGACCTCTCGGCTTCCCTCAAGGACCCGAGGCTGTAGAGCGAGGTGCGCTCAACCTCGGCCTGCATGACCAAAGGGTCGCTCTTCAGTGGGTGCAGAAGAATATTGCACTATTTGGTGGAGATCCCTGTAAAGTATGTCCGGGCCATCGTTCTCTTTGTTGGCTGCCTCACAATTCATTATAGGTCACCGTTTTTGGAGAGAGCGCAGGCGCAATTTCGACATCCCATCATTACCTCAACGAATATTTTTCAACTGTTGCCCGAGCTGCTGTACGCCCTCTTTCCTCGCACATTAACGAGGTACCTCATCCGACTCTCATGATGACACATCCCAGATCTTCGAATCAGGAACCGCGTCCAGTCTTGCCCTCTTCGATGCCAATCGTGAAACACCCTCTTGGATGCTTTTTGCAAACAGCATACCATCTTGTGCCACGGCAACGGCGAATAATACGTTCTCATGCATCATGTCCGCCAGCTCGTCGGATCTCCTTGCCGCTATCGGCGCCGGATTAGCGCTCGAGATATACCCCTTCCAACCTGTCCTTGATGGGCCTGGGGGAATTGTGAGTGACTACCCTGCGAAGCGACTATCACGTGGGGCCGGCGGACAAGTACCGCTTATGATTGGCACGAATCTCGACGAAGGTGTGTTCCCTCGAAGCAGGCGGACTCTATACTCATGCAAATACAGGGACACTCTTCATTGTACCACAGTTTCAGACTGAAGATATCTCGATATGGCTGAATGTTAATTCTACTCCGTCTCCGCTCGGTGCCGATGCCCTGAGTGCTGGGATGGACAAAGTGATGTCGCTTTATCCCGATGACCCCGAAGCGGGCTCGCCATTTGGCACGGGAAATCAGACTTTTGGCACTGGAACTGGATACAAACGCGGAGCTGCGATCAGTGCGTCGTCCCCGTTATCTGCACTTTGAGCCACTTTCGAACTCATGATCTATTGTCGGTTAGTTGGGGACATACACTTCCAAGCCCAACGGCGGTTCTGGACCCAAACAAGTTCTGCACCGTCCTATAGTTACCTCTTCACAGATCCCCAGACGAACGCTGATCCAGCACTTGGAGTATTCCATTCTGCTGAGCTACCATATCTTTTCGGAAATGTCTCCACGGCTGCACCACCAAAAGTTGCAAATCTGAGTCGTACGATGCTGGATTATTGGATTTCTTTCGCAGTCTCGCTGACCCCGAATGACGGCAAGGGGGCGAATAGTGCGTTGTGACACGCAATTTGTTACTCCTTCTGACCCTTCATTTAGGACCTCATTGGGGGATGTATGGGGAAACCAAGGTACGGCATAATACTCTCACTATTGTTTCAGATCTAAACCTGGTACAGGGAGTGCTTGAACTCAACAGCAACAACACGCGCATGATTCCGGACAAATACAGGGCGACTTCCATTGACTTTATCATCGGATTGAGAGACATGTTGTCCTGGTGATCGAAGCCAGCGCTGAGGGTCGTCTGAAGAGGAGCATACGTTAGAGCAGAGCTCTCCCGACCCACGCATGTGTGGCTGCACAAAGTTGATTCAAGGACTTTGTTTTCCTTTATATTCTTATTTTCTCGAAATGTTGCCTTGCCTGGCTTTTTACTAGAATAGCAACCGGGCGTACCACGAGGAAACTTGTGCGTTTGTTCCAGTTCAATCATCCCTGTTCTTGGTTTTTGTCTCCCTGCATGATATCTACATATTTCCCTAGTATATTGCGACCAGACCATTGTCCCGCTGCTCGCCGTGGGCAAACACAGACGTGAGGCCCCTGAGTAACCGCCGCTTAGGGACGCGTGAATCCCAAATGAGACCACGATACTAGTAGTACTGGGATCATGTGGGACTTAGCGGATTTCGATCTGCTACTAGAAGTCGAGACGGTGAGACACAAGAGCGAGCGCCTGCTAGTGACTTGTAATTTTATTTTGTTTTATTTTCTATCACCCCGCCTTCGAGCACGTGATTTTCATGTGATGTTCCTCTCTCTTGCTCGTTTTTGTTACCTCTCACGAAATAGGTATCCATGTCGCAATTTCTGTCTCGTAGCTACGACGCTCTACGATACGACTCAAGTTCAAGTTCCTTATAGCCTTGTAGCAAGTGTCTCGACATCACGATTGGCATGCGTGACCACATGCGCGTCTAACTCTGATTGTGTCAAACCACGACTCCGAGTCGACCATTTGTTTATCTTGATCTTTTGTCTATGTGTTACTGCTGACATAGTAGCAAAAAAGCTTGGTACGACGATCAAAATGTATCATCGCCCCCCGTATTCTCCGGAACACCTGGAATTCTCTTTTGTCTCTGCTCATCTCAAAACCTCTCGCGCTCTCGATCATCCACGCTCGGCGTGTGGTGCCTCGGAGCCCATGACCTTCACAAGGATTACGGGTACTACTGATGTTGGTGTCCGATCCGGCGGCAACCTGATGCAAGGGCCGGGATACATATATCAGCGCGCAGACATCAATACATGCGCACATAGACGTGACGTCTCCGCCGCGCTTTGCACTGCTTTACTGGAGGAATGGAGGTAGACTGCGTACGTAACACGACAATAAATCATCTATTCCCTCTCATCTACGCGTGCATACTCGTATAAACTTATCTAAGTAGTACTAGTGCGCGTTGCACTAATGTTTTAAAGGCCACGAGGGCCATGAGGAATGTCTGGGCAGGCCATTTCTGCCAGTGAGTCACTCCAAGTCGACATATGGTCCGATTCGGAGTGGCCCGGGCCTTCCGGCCTGTGCCTGAACGTTGTGCGCCTGCTGCCAGTGCATGACTCCGCCATCATGCCATCATGTCACTCTATGTATATGACTCCTCTGTTAAAAGCCAGTTGATCTCTTCGTCGTGCTGGTATTCCTCATTGCGTGGAGTTGTGTCAGCTATATGTCTCATGGCCGGCTTTGGCATGTTATAGCCGAAGGTGTTCGCGCTTCGATAAAAACCTCGGGTCAAAGAGCAAAGGTCATGCACACCAGTCACAGTTCTGCGCATCAGAAGAGCTGGGGCCCTGAAACGTACGTGGTGAGCGCGCTAGGTGACCATGCTGGGTGGCTGGTTATGCTGTGGATTGAAGATCTAGGCCACCGTGGGCGGCCTTCAGAAGTCGAGCGATGGCCACCTATTTAATACGACCCGGCCATTGGAGAACAGAAGCATCACCTTACAACATCATGTTAACTCTCCTTCTCAACTCACTTTTCTTAGCCACCTTTCTGACTGGGTGCCATTCTCAGACTGATGGAGAGCCCCGCGTGCAACTCGGAAACACGACGCTCATAGGAAAAGCACTTCAACCCTCTAACCTCGAATTTTTCGGAGGTCATTGTCCTCTCCAAGTCATTTGACCTGAACTTCCCTCACCCTCACTTCCAGGGATACCTTTTGCCGAGCCTCCCATCGATGGTCTCCGCTTTTCTCCTCCCAAGCCCAAGTACTCCCTCTCTCCCCTTCAGTCATTCGATGCTCGGAATTTCGGTCTCCCGTGCTTACAACCTGTAAGCACCCCTCTTCGCTTCTCTGTCTGGGAACCCATTCTCATTCCCACAGCGATCGAATACGAATATGTCGGAGGACTGTCTCACAATCAACGTATTCAGGCCTTCTGGCGTTGGCATGAATTCCTCTTTACCTGTCATGGTCTGGATCCACGGAGGATCATATATAAGTGCGTGTCTGGATGTTTCTACATTTACCTGAACTTATGCCTCTTCATTTAGCTGGTGGATCTTTGCATTTCGACGGAACTCCTCTCGTTGGTCAATCCATTGCTCGTGTACTACGCCACCTTTATGTTCTCCACTCTCTTACTTATTGACTTTGCTTACAGGGAACTCCGATACTTTTTGTGTCTTTTAACTACCGCGTTGGACCTCTCGGCTTCCCTCAAGGACCTGAGGCTGTGGAGCGAGGTGCGCTCAACCTCGGCCTGCACGACCAATGGGTCGCTCTTCAGTGGGTACAGAAGAATATCGCATGGTTCGGTGGGGATCCTTGCAAGGTATGTCCATGGGTCCTTGTCCCCCCCTTATTGTCATCATCACGATCCATCACAGGTCACAATTTTCGGACAGAGCGCAGGGGCAATGTCGATATCCTATTTTTACCTTAATGACGATTTTTCAACTGTTGCCCGAGCTGCGGTACGTGCTCTTTCTGGCACGTTGACGAGATGCCTCAATTGATATGACGTGTATCACAGATCTTCGAATCAGGAACCGCATCCGCTGCTTTCAACTTCGATGCCTCCCGTGAAACACCCTCTTGGATGCTCTTCGTCCACGCCATACCATCTTGTGCCACGACATCGACAAACGACACGTTTTCCTGCGTCATGTCAGCCAGCTCCTCAGATCTTGTTGCCGCCATAAATGCTGGGTTGGCCCTCGCAGCAAACCCTTTCCACCCTGTCCTTGATGGTCCTGGGGGCATTGTGAGTGACTACCCTGCGAAGCGACTATCACGTCGGGCTGGCGGACAAGTACCGCTTATGATTGGCACGTCTCTCGACGAAGGTCTGTTCTTGCCAGCTTTGACAGGTACCAAACTCATGTAAGCACAGGGACGATTTTCGTTCCGCCGCAGTTTCCGACTGGAGAAATTTCGATATGGCTGAATGCGAATGCTACACCGTCTCCACTTGGCGCTGATGCGCTGATGTCTGGGATTAATAAAGTAATGTCGCTCTATCCCGACGATCCTAGTGCGGGCTCGCCATTTGGCACGGGAAATCAAACTTTTGGTACGGGACCGGGATACAAGCGAGCAGCTGCTATCTGTAAGTCGCCGAAATCATCCCCACTTTTGTATTAATGGGGAATTGTTGGTCAGTTGGGGACATGCGCTTCCAAGCCCCACGGCGGTTCTGGACGCAAACGATTTCCGCACCGTCCTGGGCTTACCTTTTCACAGACCCCCAACCGAGTGCTAACCCGGCGCTTGGAGTGTCTCATAACGCGGAGATACCTTATCTCTTTGGAAATATATCCACGACCGGGTCACCAAAAGTTGCAAATCTGAGTCGTGCGATGCTTGATTATTGGATCTCTTTCGCCGTCTCGCTAAACCCGAACGATGGCAAGGGGACGAGTAGTGCGTTATGGTACTCACCAACATTTTTGTGACTTCCTTTGACCCTTCCTCCAGGACCTCATTGGGGTTTATACAAGAAAACCAAGGTACTGCTCCTTTCCCTTTCGATTGAGAAATTCTAAGACCTTACATAGGGAGTTCTGGAGCTCAACAGTAACAACACGCGCATGATTCCGGATCAGTACAGGGCTACTTCTATTGATTTCATCATCGGATTGAGAGATATGTTGTCCTGGTGACTGAAGCCAGCGCCAGAGGTTATCGTAAAGAGGACTCTCATCTGTTGTAGTAAGAATCAGACCCTCACACGTGTGGTCGATGCGGAATTGGTTGGAAACTTTGATTCTTTCTTACCTTATTTCCTTTATTATTCAAAGAACAAGTGGATTGTGTGTGTGAAGAAATTTACGTGTTTGTCCCCAGATCAGTCACCCTTTTCCTCGCTTCGATCGCTCCGTGTAAGATGCTCCACGCATGTTGCAGCGTGTACGTGTAAACTGCTTGTCTCCTGAAGAACTCGGGCCCGGGGTTTATACCACCAGAGGCAAATGCGGAGACGCCGCCCAAATGTGGGCCATGTTCAACCTCGTAGCGTGCAGCATCCACTCATTTGCCAGTGCCAGTGCCATAACGGTTGTGCCCATTGTACCCTCACTTGCGCTTGCGCTCACCACGTTTGCATTTGCATTTCGGCATTTCGGGTGCTGGTTGATTATATAATAATTTCACACATAATTCGCTTGCTCTGTTGCCGCGCGTTGCCACTGTTTGCGTTGCAGTGCCACGTCTTGTTCTCACTTCTCACACCACACTACTCACTCGAAACCAAACATTCCCTTTCCCTTTTTGTCGTGTGAAAGAACTTTCGTGGTATTCGCACAAACTGTCGCGCTGCCAGAGACAATTTGGTGAGCCAGAATATTGCCCTCTGGCGGCAACCTAGGAATGGAAACTGGCTGCCAAATGAGAAAACCAAGGTATGTCTCAACGCCCTTACGAATATGAGGTACTCAACCTACTATAGGCTGTACTGGAACTTAACAACAAGAGTGTGCGCATGATTCAGGACGAATACCGGCTCATTCCTATTGACGTCATCATCGGATCGAGAGCCCTGATGAATAAAGCTAGAGTTGAAGGTCGTGGGAAAGAGATATGTACACCTAGATGGTCTCACCCGAATGTTGAAGGTAAAACCGTTGGAGGCGCTGTTTGAGGTTGAAACGCTGCCACACACAAAGCTGCTCGTGCTGCATACTGCATACCCAGGGCGCAGGACTCCGGACTGTACATCCGCAAGAGTGCAGCCCCGGGATGGTCATACTCGCAACACTTGCTAGTCTGACTCGGAAGCACGGATGCAGTCGTATACGGACGCGCTTCGATATCGGCTCTTCACTTGTCTCGTTTGATGGCGGCCGGGGAACTATGTTTGGTTCCACTGTCATGTATGCGTACGACACCATTCGATCCTTTTTCCGAAGACATTTCACTAAGTGCAACAACGCGTAGCGCAAACCAGACTGGTCAGACACGAAATGTCCCGGATGAGGATCCCGACACTGAAAGTTTGCACGGACGCTCGCGTAAGGATTACAGTCACCGATTTTCGGCGTAACCCCACGGCGGCAATTTGCGATAACGTGGGGCCGAATGAAGTGCCTGGCATGAACGCGATCGCTTCGGTCAATGGTACACATGCATCTGTTCCTACTTTGCCTGGTCCCTCATCAGTATTCTATTCACCTTCGCACATGTCGCTGTACCCCTTTTATTTTCGCGCCAACTCCCTCCCACGATGGCCCGTGCTGAGGGTAAATTACCAACACTTCGGCGCCCGGCCCGCTGTCGGGCCGTAAATTGGCGCGTTCATGCGTGTGGCCTGTCCGAGTCTCAGCGCCTGTCCTCACTGGCAACCCCTGTTCACACACCATCATGTTTGACCAGCTCAGCAGACTCACACTTTGAGTTCCACTTTAAGTTCTCCGTTAATCACCCTTATCTGACAATTGAAATTGCTATCACCTGGGTTCTCTCACCCTTTATGCTGCACTACAGCGCCGGCCGGGCCTTCCATGGCTCCGTGTTACTCGCCACCAAACTACTGAATTCACCGAACTGCTAGTGACAGGCGACCTCCATCACAGGAAACGATCTAGGAAGGGAATCCGGCGTGCGCTTCCCCTTTGGCCCTGATAAACCCACCTTTGGCTGATCCATCCCTTATGTTTCGCCGTGGATGACCATCTGATTTGACCGTTTCCATCGCGTCTCTTGCACATCACCTGCAGTCATTTGACTCATATCGACGGTCTGTGTCGCGGCCAGCCTTGGCGCGAGGTGGTTCAGAGTGTCCCTTGGCTCACATCAAAGAACTAACGCCCGAACGCCCATAATCATTGATATCGACCTGTGGCTGCGATCGGTTCCTATTTTGAGATCTGAGGACTATCGGAGCTTGAAAGACATTGCCTCGGCGGAACCGTGCGGACGAATGGACGATCTCAGGGACTACTTCAGACATTTAAAGGTCGTCGCCCACCACTTTACTCTGTATCACGGCCATGATGTGGCTTCAGAGACCCACCATGATCTGGCCACTTCTCAATTCGCTCCTCTTGACCGTCTTTCGGACTGATCGCTATGCTATCAGTCAGCCAAATGTGCAGCTCGGGGACACCACCCTCATAGGAATTACTCTTCAACCTTCTAACTTGGAATTTTTCGGAGGTTATTGTTCCCTCATTTTGATCCTGTATCTTCCTTACCCCTCACTCTCAGGCATCCCGTATGTCGAGCCTCCAGTCGATGGCCTCCGCTTCTCTCCTCCCAAGCTCAAGCATTCGCTCTCTCCCCTGCGCTCATTCGATGCCAGTCATTTTGGTAACCCATGCCCACAGCCTGTAAGCTACCCCTCACATCTCCTCAGTGCGAAAACCCATTCTTCTTTCTGCAGCAATGGCATCCGAATATGTCAGAGGACTGTCTTACACTGAATGTATTCAGACCTTCCGGTGTTCACGCTGATGCCTCTTTACCTGTTATGGTTTGGATCCATGGAGGCGGATTTTTGAGTGTGTGATTGGTGTCTCTGTGTTTTGGCAAGCTAATTTTCTTTCGCAGATGGTGCTTCTTCACTTTATGATGGAAGTCCGTTCGTCAAACGATCTGTGGATCGTGTATGCATTTCATCGCAGCCTCATTTGTTCTTGACACTAATGATGGATGTTATTAGGGAACCCCAATCTTGTTTGTTTCCTTCAACTACCGCATTGGACCTCTCGGCTTTCCCCAAGGGCCCGAGGCTGTGAGGCGAGGAGTCCTGAACCTCGGCCTACATGACCAACGGGCGGCTCTTCAATGGTTGCAGAATAACATCGCATCGTTTGGTGGAGACCCCGATCAGGTATGTCTACTTTTTCTCGTGCGCCTCCCATAGCTGGTATCACAACCCATGATAGGTCACTGTCTTTGGGCAGAGCGCAGGAGCAGCTTCCACCTCCTATCACTGGCTGAATGACGATTTCTCAACTGTCGCCCGAGCTGCTGTAGGTGCTAATTGATAATCTCTCCGCATATGGATGCATAGATGAGGTGCCTGACTTTGTGATGACAAATCTCATAGATCTTCGAATCAGGAACCGCATCCGGCCTTTCCGCCTTCTATCCCAGCCGTAATTTCCCCTCTTGGGCGTTCTTTGTGAACAGCATACAAGCGTGTACCGGAGTATCGCCAAACCACGCCTTCGCTTGCCTCAGATCTGTCAGCGAACCTGAGATCCTCGCCGCCATAAATGCCACTTTGGCCAATTACGCGGGGCCCTTCCTCCCTGTCCTTGATGGGCCTTGGGGACTTGTGAGTGACTATCCCGCGAAGCGACTATCATGCGGGGCCGGCGGACAAGTGCCGCTCCTGATTGGCACGGTTCGCGATGAAGGTCAGTCCGCTTGTACGTTGACGAGTAAGCATGGCTGACGGCATCACCACGACAGGGACCTTCTTCACTCCGCGGAACTTCCCTAGTGTAGACGTCCCGATATGGCTGATTGGCAACGCTACCCCATCTCCAGCTGGCCCCGATGTTCTGAAGGCTGCGATGGACATCGTGCTGTCGCTGTATCCAGATGATCCGAGTGCCGGTTCGCCATTCGGCACGGGAAATCAAACGTTTGGCGCTGGGTCTGGGTACAAGCGAGAGGCCGCGCTCTGTACGTCGTCGACGATTTTGAGTCTCCTTGGTGTTTGACGGGTTCATCGCGAATTAGATGGGGATCTGCATTTCCAAGCCATACGCCGGTTCTGGACCCGGACGACTTCCGCACCGAGCTATGCCTACATGTTCACCGATCCCAATCCCCAGCCTAACGCCGACCCAGCAGCCGGAATATTCCATACTTCCGAGTTGAGTTATCTCTTTGGAGCCATAAGCACGAGTGGGCCACCAAAAGTTGCAACTTTCGCTCGGACTATGATGGATTATTGGATCTCTTTCGCCGTCTCACTGACCCCGAACGATGGCAAGGGTGCGAGTAGTACGTCGTGATGCGCACTAGTGATTTTCTACTCTCTCTAAGCCCGTTTTTAGGACCTTACTGGGGAATGTACGGAGACACCAAGGTATGACTGACTGAACGCCCCTGCAACTCTGCGGTACTGAACCTGGTATAGGGACTACTGGAGCTTAATAGCAACAGTATACAGATGATTCCCGACACATACAGGGCCATTTCTATTGATTTTATCATCGGATTGAGGGAGATATTGTCCTGGTGATCAAGCTATCGATCAAGGCTGGGGCTGGAGGTCGTGGGAAAGAGAAATGTACAAGTACATATACCCGAATGTTGAAGCCCAAGGTGTTAGAGCCGCAGCCACACATAGCACAAGCCAGACCGGCCAAGCTTCTCCAGATTTCTGTAAGCCAGTGATAACGATCCGAGTCATCAGAATTCGGGGACAATGTTTGTGAGGCAGTACGATGTCATACCCCCATAAGGGCCATTACGCGTCGTCATGCAGTCATGATTCGATTCCGTCACGAGCTTATATTCCATCCGCAAGGGCTCTTTGTGACATCATAAACGGGTGTGAGACCCACATCAGGTTGTGTGGAATTCATATGTCGAGGTAAGGACAACGTAAAGGAAGCGAAACCAAAGTAAAGGGTAACTGAAGGAACAGGGGGTGTACAGTACGGTGAACGAGCGAGGGGGTAGGCGTTAGTATTGTCCCGGAACCATAGAGACATGAAAATAAAGGTGAATGATTACGGAAAGGGAGGTAAACGGAGGATGCCGATAATGGTAAGGCGGGGAAACCAGAGGTGGAAGCACGTACTGGTATGACGCGGGATCGTCGCCAAGTGGGGATGCAGCGGGCGATGCCGAAGATAGCATAGGCGAATCGCGTATCGGCACGAGGCACGATCTTGAGACGGTGCCGATGGTGGAGATGAAGTGTGGATGGGGATGGAGAAGAGAGAAGAGGAAAGGAGAAATGGGCGCGTGGATTGTAAGCGAAGGAGAGTAAGCTCGGACCAATAAGCGGGAGCTACGAGATGCTCGTTTTCCGAACTTGGGCATGCGATCCCACCTTAATATTCCAGAGCTACGAACGCCGACGCCGAGACAGTCGAATCTGTGGGGAAGTCAAAGCGTGTGTGTGGACCACATGGGAAATTACCTGTGCCGCCGGGCCCAGGGCGAAGTACCGCCTGCGTCGGGCTTGTTCCTAGTGCGACTGATTGGGCCACGTCTAAAATGGCGGGGGCGGTTGATCCGATTGCATAGGGAAAGGGTTATGATGCGAGAAATGTGAGCTCGAAAGTGGATGAATGTGGCCCCATAATCAAGATGGCGTCACAAAAGGATCCGGAAGCGGTACGCGGAATGCAGGACACATTGGAGCAAGTGCAGTGAGGTCGATTGCGAGTCTGTCTTGCTGGTGTAGCTGTTGCTGTGAGTCGAGGACCAAGTCGACCAGGGACTCGAGGAGCCTGAGGGGACATGGGCCTATGGCCGTCGTGCGAAATTCTGAACAAATATATTCGGAGAGTTCCCAAACGGAAGTGGTCATTCCAAACAAGGCCAAACTGACCGAGCCATGGCTTTCGTTTAAGGTAGGCCGCATCCAGTTGCAGCTAGTATCACATGATGTGACTTTAGTGTGACTATGTATCACATGATGTTACTTTACCGTGACTACCCTTAAGATCGATACCCAGATGTGAGTGTAAGCGATGACGCGACTCGGATTGAGCTCAGATGCGCATGTCCAAAAATGGACAGGTCTGGAGTTTTGACACCAAAAGTCTATCTCCTCCTTCAAAACTGCTTAAATGAACATTTTAAACCCATGAAGTTGTTCTAATAACATATCTTCATGTTTCCTTGGTCACCAAAATTGCATTTTTTCCTTTCTTAAGAGCCTACAGTGGAATCATTCACCATCTCGTCACGTTTTGTCACGTTTTGGTCATGTGATACAAATGGAACAAACATGGACAAAGGGGCAGATTTCGACACCAAAAGTCTATCTCCTCATTCAAAACGGCTTAAAATAAAATTTAAAAACCACAGGGTTGTTCAGATGATATATGTTCACATTTCCTTGGTCGCAAAAATTGCATTTATTTGTTTTCTAAAGAGCCTATGCAGTTTTTCACCATTTGTCACGTTTTGTCACTCTGGTCATGTGATACTAGCTGCAACTGGATGCGGCCTACCTTACCCTTTTCCTTTCGCCACGATGTCTCACCCTCCTTTGGGTCGCCCTCACCTCTTGAGTTGGGTACCCGAGCAGAAGTTGCAAATTGGGTTTCGAGCTCGTCGACTCGCGCGCATGCATGTGGGGCACTCCACTTATTGAAGTCTAGTTTCT
>QFFA01002103.1:0-12406 GCA_003316565.1 Russula foetens | reverse complement strand
GCACAAAGACGATTCGCTCGTTCAAGGATCCAAACATAACGACTGGCATATTCTTCTTGAATGTCCTGGAAGGAATAAAACCAGGGATCGTGGATCCATCTCTTGTGTATAGTGTCAATGAGCAAGGCGACTACGAGGAGCGACGACAGAATGGTACGGTCACATTCGCTCATACGGGGAACTTGAAGATAGACTGACGCTCGCGCGCCCTACCTACAGCGAAACTGGCCATCTCAATCGCGAGGAAGATGAACGCATTGATTTTCCTTGTGCCAGAGGATATCGTTGACGTTCGTCCGCGCTTGGTACGCATCTATCTGTTCACATTGGGCCAACCGTATGCTCATGCGGGCCCGTGATAGATCTTGACATTCGTGGGTAGCCTGATGAGCGTAGCTCAGTGAGAAGAGAAGAAAGTACTTTATTTGTAAGCACGCTGAAAGACTGGACGGTAACGAAAGGCAGAAGGCTGTAGGGGTATTTTAAAGGAGGCGTACTAGTAGTACTTTACTGTAGTTACTTGAGGAAATCTACCATGGTTGCGTCCGTTGATAACATCCTACGCAAGACCAGATCGACCAGGGTCTCGGAGCGAACCTCAGCCGGTGTCGCTGGTTGATTCATGCAGTCTCAATATCGACCCGATTACGTGGCGAAGCATCAGGTGGTCCAGAGGGCAAGACTTGGTCGGGAGAGAAGCCAGTAGCGCTAGGAGGTCCGGGGTCAGAATTCTGGAATCATAGATCAGTCTTGCAGCGTATATCTATGCTAAACGCACAGACAGAAATGGATTCGCGACGGCTGTCATGCGCTTGCCCACGCGTTTGTTTAACTCGAGGAGGAACAGAGTCGGAGGAGGCGGTGGTAGGCACGATCGTACCACTGGAGGAGGAGGAGCCAGAGCCTCCCGATGCGTTCGAGGATGCCCCGGGACCATATATGATTGGATAGCTGCTCAAAAATTGTCGGAAGCTCGCTGAGTAGTGGGAGGTGGGGTCGCGATATGGCTTGTGTCTGAAGTATGTCGTTTTGCCAACTTGTCTACATTTGCCTTTGCACTTTTTTTCACAATCGCAGTAGTACGTTTTCGGCATTGTTGCGTATATCGAATGAATGTATGCTACAAAAGAGCTGGGAGTAGTGGAAGGATCGTTAGAACGAAAGGCTTGGGAAAACGAAAGGTAGGACTTGCAAATAAGGCATACATCTGGCCGAATACTGTAGTACCTTTGATCTGATGGGATGTCATTCGATTTCGTTCGGGTGGTTTGATCTCATTTGACATGATTCGACCTCCTTATACGCATTTCCCGCACATTCCCGATGCGACTCATATTCCATCCCATGATCTGCCAATAAAGCTCCTGTAACCGTGACGTTTGCCTCAGGTGGGTCCTGAAGAGAGCCATCTGGACAGCAAGTTTCCAAGAATACTGGTAAAGTAAAATGATGGTAGACAGTGAATGTAGGATTGATGGACAGCACGAAATGACCAAGGTTAGAGCGCGCGACACGTGACAAGGAGGACCATCTGGCCACAACGACAAGGTGTCTGTTACCGTGGGTTCCCTGTTCCCTCGCCCTCTCGCATCCCATCTGTTCGTGTCTCGCATTCTCCAAGAGTGCCGATGGGGGTGGAATCGATCGCTAGATACCTTCTTCTGGAGGATCTCGCCGAAGATCTTTCTTGGACCGCCACTGAGATTAAGTTGACCTCTGCGCGCGTGTGCGCGTAAGGACAGGCACGTAAGAGAACATAACTCCCATGCCCTCGAAGGACCAAAGGAAAGAAAGAGCAAAAGGAGACGGTAATGCGTACAACCCGTGTTCGCATGTCGGGGCGTAAATCACTGAGCAAAATCGTGTTTTCTCGTCGATGCGGGTTCGATTACTGGATTACTGGAGGAGGGGATCTCACCGATAGGAAGGGGATGTTGGTGGAGCCCGAATACGAATACCTCAACAAGTCCAAGTACGGCGAGGACGCGTTTCTCGGAAACTTTTCCATGTTGGTATAGGCCCTGATATCAGACGACCACGATTGCTCATAGCGTGGTGTCCCTCGATATCATGAGGGGCCAGTGGGATGGTCAGTCTTCTGGGTGACATGGCGCAGCTGCACAGGTGAGCGAGGGGAAGGGGTCGTCTTCTGGGTCCCGGTGGAAACGGGGAGATGTGCACTGAGGGACGAACGAGCCAAACCTGGTTCGAAAGCGTGACTGGGCTTGACAGTGAGACGATGAACGACTAGGTGGAAATGGTGAGGGAGGGCAGGTGGGTGGTTGGTATACCTAAGACATACTTCATTGTTTTCATTGCTCGTCCTTCCCGCTTATGCCGCCTTCCTCCGAAATTACGACGTATCTCGGCTTGAATAGTCGATATTGACGGGTGCGGGTGGAATGCTTTGAGGAGATCCCCGTTACAGTGCCAAGTGAAGAAGTGGAGACGGTGCGACAAACACGACTGTTGTAATACGAAGATATGTTGGGTTCCCTATAAAGTTACATACGCACCAATATCGTAGGGTGGGATTATACACGCTGGCGATGTTGGGCCGAGATTGGTGAGTTGTCCGAGCTTGCTTTTCGTACACGAGCCAGAACAATACTTCAAAATTTGAACGCACGTGACGTGCAGCCCACAGAGTGGATCCCTGCTCTAATTGTTTTTCTTTCTTTCCTCAGACACTCTGAGTGTATGACTAGCAGGGTTTTTATTTATTTTTTCGCTCTGCGTCTCACCCTTCTCAACGTCCTCGGGATGACCGACTTCTCTCTGTTGCAATATTCAAAACTCTCCAATTTCGCGCGTCTGTATTAGGCATCTGCCTTGCGTCTGTTATATTCGGGTGAGGCAGGACTGATGCGGTGCACTGCACCTTCACCAAACCCACATTCCTTTTGTCGCTATCATTTCCTCATAGCGAACCAATTTCCAGATTTCTTCCGTCCTGTCTGATATGGGTGAAAAGCTAGGATCCACTCATTTTCGGGCACTTTTCGGGTCCACCTTACAGGGGTACGAGAAGATTACGGGCATAACCTTGGCTCAACATCCACTCGCCATACAAATCCAGAATTGCCGTTCCACCAAACCAATCACTTCCCTCCTGCAAGACCAAGTAGGAGCGTCTAGCGATCCCGGGCGAACCGATCGAATCATAAACACTGTCAAGAGTACTACATCATTCCTTTCTACCCTCTCCTCAACTACTGCCCTTGACTGGGCTATTGACCTAGTACGTCTGAAGCAGTTGATGGTGTATTCCACATCTCTGATGGGTTTTTCAAGACATTCTCACCTGAAAGTGCAATACACGCTGGGATCGCTATCCTACTTATTGTATGTGGTTTTCTTTACTACTTCCTACGTGCCTATCCTTATAACATCCATGCGTATCAGGTGGCCAAGAGCATAGAAGACAGTGACGATGCAGCCGTTGACGTCCTCGAGTCGGTCGAACGCTTTCTTAGACACATTGATATATACGCCCAGATTCCCCGTTCACCAGCCTTAGACGAGATGGTGGTTAAGATTGTACTAGAGTTGCTCACCACACTCGCGCTGGCCACTAAACAGCTTACGCAGGGACGAATGAGTGAGTTTGCTCTCGTTCGATGTGTAACCCTTCTCAATGCAATGCAGGGGAATCTGTAAAAAACTGGTTTGGAGAGGAAGGAGTCAAGGCAGTACCGCAGAGCTTGGACACAGCCAAACCAAGTGAAGCGCGGACAACTGCAGCAGAGACTCCCAAAGCCGTTCACCCACTCACCCAAAATATAAATTTGGTCACGGAGGGTGAGTCAACTCGTTCAACTTGTCACCCACCGTCTGTTGAGCATCCTCTATCTAGACGGTATGCCATCAGTCGATGTCGATGATGTCCGAGAACTTGGTGGTATGTTTCGTTACCAGCAACAAGTTAGTGTTATGTCTGATTGAGTGTCAGAGGTCCTACATCAAGTAACGAACGACAAGAACAAGTGGAAACGTCAGTTATTTAACAATGTTGACAATGCAGACAGGAGGTACTGATATTGCCTTTCAGGTGACAAGTTGCAGAACCATATTCGAGAATGGCTCTCCCCCCCTGATCCTCGGAAAAACCATCAGATTGCCTGTGAATCGCATTATGAAGGAACCGCTGCGTGGTTCATTGAAGGCGAGATGTTCTCTGAATGGAAAGCATTTGGACAAAATTCTCTTCTTTGGATACACGGGAAACGTAAGTACCCAGTGCTCACCTTTTCGTAGAGACTCATAGCTTTGTCCTTTCCTTTCTTAGCCGGCGCTGGCAAGAGCGTGCTTTGGTACGTTAAACCTTCAATACTTCGTCTTGAGAACTTACCATGTTGGCCAGTTCCACAATTATCGAAGAGATCGAGGAAATGAGCAAATCTGGACTTGCATCACTCGCATTCTACTACTACGACTTCAGGGACGATCACAAGAAGGACCTGCGCGGACTCCTCTCATCTGTGTTATTCCAGCTCTGCGATCAGTCCGACTCATACTACGATATCCTTTCCACTTTCTATTCGACGCATGACAATGGTGCACAAAATCCTAGCGACGATGAGCTTTCCCAGTGCTTGAAGGAATTGTTGGAACTCTCAGGACAAGTTCCGGTTTATTTGGTCGTAGATGCCTTGGATGAATGTCAAAGCTCACCTGTTCCGCTTTCCGCCCGCGAGAAGGTTCTAATGCTCGTGGAGGACCTTGCCAATTCAAGGTTCCCGAGCCTGCACGTATGCGTCACCAGTCGACCAGAGTTAGACATCAAAGTTGTCGTCCAACCCTTAACCTTTCACTCCGTTTCCATACATGACGAGACCGGGCAAATGGAGGACATCGAGAACTATATCAAGAAGACGGTGAACACGAATAGAAAGATGGAGAGATGGAAAGCAGAGGACAAGCAACTTGTCATAGATGCGCTGACGGATAGAGCCGACGGGATGTAAGGGATCAGCACCATATTTCATCACGGTACTCACTCACGGCTCAATTCTAGGTTCCGGTGGGTGTATTGCCAACTCGAGTACCTCAGTGGCTGTATCCCGGGGCGTATCCGGCATGCTCTGGACGAATTACCTGCGACACTCGATGGGACCTACGAACGCACGTTGCGGGGAATCCAAGGGACAGACTGGGAATTAGCGAGACGGCTGTTCCAATGCGTCACGGTGGCTTCCCGTCCACTTCGTGCCGAGGAGCTAGCAGAGTTTCTAGCATTTGATTTCAAGGCGGCACCGATTCCGAAATTCCGCGAGGATTGGCGCCTGGAAGATCCGTTAAGGGCTGTGCTGTCTACATGCTCCACACTGCTTGCCCTTGTCAATGTCAATGACTCTCCAGTCATACAATTCTCGCACTTCTCTGTCAAGGAGTTCTTGACGTCCACCCGCTTTTCCGAGAAATGTGATGCCATTTCGTGCCATTACTATGTATCGATGACACCCGCCCATACGCTCATGGCCCAAGCATGTCTGGGTATGTTACTGCACCTGGGTGGAAATATCACAGAAAGCGTCCTGAAGAAATTTCCTCTTGCCGAATATGCAGCTCAGTACTGGGTTGGGCATGCCCGTTTTGAGGGTGTCTCAGAGGCTGCAGAAAAAGGCATGAAACGTCTGTTTGATCGAAGCAAGCGACATTTCGCAGTTTGGGTCTGGATATTCGATCCAAGGATGCCCTTGATGCGATACAACCGACCCGAGAAGCCTTTTCCACCCCGCGGAAGCCCCTTACATTATGCCGCGTTCTGTGGCTTACTCTCCGTCGTAGAGTCCTTGGTCACCGAAAGCCCTGAAGATGTGCATTCTCGAGACCATGATCACGAATCCACACCGTTACATCTGGCGTCAGAATCGGGACATTTAGAAGTCGCACGTTCACTCATGGATCACGGCGGCGATGCAATAGCCATGGACAAGGGCGGGTTGACTCCGTTACATGTGGCAGTGCACAAGGGAAGATGGGATCTCGCACGCATGCTTATTGAGTGCGGCTCCAGGCTGGCAGCCAAAGATGACAGGTTGCCGACCCTGCTGCATCGAGCGGTGGACAGGGGAAGCTCGGGCGTCGTACGCTTACTCCTCGAGCATGGCGCAAACATCGCAGTAGAGAATAGGAACGGCTCGACTCCGTTGCATCACGCGGTGATTGATGGAAGAGAGGATCTCGCACGCTCACTCCTCGAGTATGGTGCCGATGCGACAGCCAAGATGAAGGGCGGGGAGACTCTGTTGTACACGGCGGTGCAACATGGAAGAGTGAATATCGCACGCTTGCTCCTCGAGTATGGGGCAGACATCACAGCCGAGCAAATGGGAGGGGTAACTATGATATGCCAGGCAGTGGATGATGGAAGAGAGGTTTTTGTTCGCATGTTCCTCGAGCATGGCGTCGATGTGGCAGCCAAGAATAAGGACGGATCGACCCTGTTGCATTGCGCAGCGGAGAAGGGACGAGACGATATCGTACGCTTACTCCTCGAGCATGGCGCGGACATCACAGCCGAGCCCTTGAGCGGGGCATCTCTGTTGCACCAGGCGGTGCAGGACGGAAGAGAGGATATCGCACGCTTGCTCCTCGAGAATGGTGCCAAAGTCAGACTGGCAGATGCCACAGCCAGGATTCTGGGCAAATTGACTCTACTGCATTGTGCTGTCAAGAATGGGAGAGAGGATCTCGCACGCTTACTCGTCAAGCATGGCGCCGATGTCACAACTAAGTACAAGGACGGGTCGACGCCGTTGTATTTGGCGATAAGGATGGGAAGAGAGGATCTCGTACGCCTACTGCTCAAGCATGGCGCCGATGCGACAGCCAAGCACAAGAACGGATTGACTCTGGTGCATTATGCTATCGAGGATGGGAGAGACGATCTTGCACGCTTACTCCTAGAGCATGGCGCGGACATCACTACCGAGCACATGAACGTGTCAGCTCTGTTGTATCGGGCGGTGCACTATGGAAGAGTGGGTACCGCACGCTTGCTCCTCGAGAATGGTGCCGATACGACGATAGCCAAGAACGAGGACGGGTTTACACCGTTGCAATGGGCAGTGAAGTATGGAAGGGAGGATCTCGGAGTCACACGCCTACTCCTCGAGCATGGCGCCGACGCCACAACCAAGTACAAGGACGGGTCGACGCCGTTGCATTGGGCGATAGAAGCGGGAAGTGGTGGTCTCGCACGCCTACTGCTCGAGCATGGCGCTGATGCGACGGCCAAGAACCAGAACGGATTGACTGTGGTGCATTATGCTATCAAGAATGGGAGAGGTGATCTCGCATGCTTGCTCCTTGAGCATGGCGCGGACATCACAGCCGAGCCCTTGAGCGGGGCATCTCTGTTACACCAGGCGGTGTGGGACGGAAGAGAGGACACCGCACGCGTCCTCCTCGAGAATGGTGCCGATGCCACAGATGCCACAGCCAAGATTCTGGGCAAGTTGACTCTACTGCATTGTGCTGTCAAGAATGGGAAAAAGGATCTCACACGCTTACTCCTCAAGCATGGCGCCGATGTCACAACTAGGGACAAGGATGGGTCGACGCCGTTGCATCGGGCGATACAGATGGGAAGAGAGGATCTGGCACGCCTACTGCTCAAGCATGGCGCCGATGCGACGGCAAAGAACCAGAACGGATTGACTGTGGTGCTTTATGCTATCAAGAATGGGAGAGACGATCTCGCACGCTTGCTCTTTGAGCATGGCGCGGACATCACAGCCGAGCACTTGAGCGGGGCATCTCTGTTGCACCAGGCGGTGCAGGGCGGAAGAGAGGAAACTACACGCTTGCTCCTCGAGAATGGTGCTGATGCCACAGATGCCACAGCCAGGATTCTGGGCGATTTGACTCTACTGCATCGTGCTGTCAAGAATGGGAAGGAGGATCTCACACGCTTACTCCTCAAGCATGGCGCCGATGTCACAACTAGGGACAAGGACGGGTCGACGCCGTTGCATCGGGCGATAAAGATGGGAAGAGAAGATCTGGCACGCCTACTCCTCAAGCATGGTGTCGATGCGACTGCCAAGAACCAGAACGGATTGACTGTGGCGCATTATGCTATCAAGAATGGGAGAGACGATCTCGCACGCTTGCTCTTTGAGCATGGCGCGGACATCACAGCCGAGCCCTTGAGCGGGGCATCTCTGTTACACCAGGCGGTGCAGGACGGAAGAGAGGAAACTACACGCTTGCTCCTCGAGAATGGTGCTGATGCCACAGATGCCACAGCCAGGATTCTGGGCAATTTGACTCTACTGCATTGTGCTGTCAAGAATGGGAAGGAGGATCTCACACGCTTACTCCTCGAGCATGGCGCCGATGTCACAACTAGAGACAAGGATGGGTCGACGCCATTGCATCGGGCGATACAGATGGGAAGAGAGGATCTGGCACGCCTATTGCTCAAGCATGGTGCCGATGCGACGGCCAAGAACCAGAACGGATTGACTGTGGCGCATTATACTATCAAGAATGGGAGAGACGATCTCGCATGCTTGCTTCTTGAGCATGGCGCGGACATCACAGCCGAGCCCTTGAGTGGGGCATCTCTGTTGCACAAGGCGGTGCGGGACGGAAGAGAGGATACCGCACGCGTCCTCCTCGAGAATGGTGCCGATGCCACAGATGCCACAGCCAGGATTCTGGGCAATTTGACTCTACTGCATCGTGCTGTCAAGAATGGGAGAGAGGATCTCACACGCTTACTCCTCAAGCATGGCGCCGATGTCACAACTAGGGACAAGGACGGGTCGACGCCGTTGCATCGGGCGATAAAGATGGGAAGAGTGGATCTCACATGCCTACTGCTCAAGCATGGTGCTGATGCGACGGCCAAGAACCGGAACGGATTGACTCTGGTGCATTATGCCATCAGGGATGGAAGGGAGGCTCTCGGAGTTACACGCCTCCTCCTCGAGCATGGCGCCGACGTCACAACCAAGTACAAGGACGGGTCGACGTCGTTGCATTGGGCGATAGAAGTGGGAAGAGAGGATCTCGCACGCCTACTACTCGAGCATGGCGCCGATGCGACGGCCAAGAACCAGAACGGATTGACTCCGGTGCATTTTGCTATCCAGAATGGGAGAGAGGATCTCGCACGCCTGCTGGTTGAGCATGGTGGCGCCATGACGGCCGATGACAAAGATGAGGTAAGAATACTATTTCTAAACTTGCATATCCTTTTTTTGATGACTGTGTTGCATTGGCATACGCAAGCCTTACAGCCATGCGTGAACAGCGACAACGGAATGCACGTCAACATCACAACTCTTCCTGACATTCATGCTGTCTCATAGCCCGGTATTTTCTCCTTCCCTTGCATCCACTTTCCCTCTCCCTTCCCTTCCCTTCCTCATACTCCTTTCACTGCTCTTTATGTATAACTTACCACCTTAGCTAAGGCACTTATAGGTACTAGCATTTTATAAACCCTTGAGCTCGTCAGGCATAACCAACAATTACAGTTTTGTTCAGAGATTTCATCTGTGTCTTTGTTCCTTCTCCCTCCCCTTCCCCTTTTCTCTGTCTACCTTGGACATTGAGCAGCATTTGTAGGACATATTAATGATGTTCTATTTTATGGTTGCTGTTGCTGTTAAGTGATACTAGCTGTAATAGGAATGCGGCATCCATGCCTCCGGAGGGAAGGGTGGGTCGAGGAAGCCGGAGTACGCGTACCATCCCAGCTCGCGTACCAAGGGGTTATTGCTAAGCGAGGTCGTGTTGCCCTTCCATGCGGCTTCGATTGCTGGGATGAAGGGTTCCAGCAGGCAGGGGGAATGTTGCATTGACGACCTCAACGGATTCAGGGGCGACAAGGCTGAGGTCGCGTTCCTGTAATTTTTTCCATTTTTACATCGATCCCGGCATCAAATGGTCATTGTTGGTGTACTCGGATATTATAAAGCAGGACGCCGGACGATGTGACGTAGGCGCATGAGGCGGGGCGTCTCGTCTTCTGGCAGAGACAGTAAGACAAGACAAGAGAATAAGGGAATGGGGGGTGCGATCGCGGTCACGAGATATTGTGGGCGCGGATGAACGATTGTTGTATGGACGAGGAGATGATGATATGCTGTCACCAATATGTCATCCACTGTTTGTTTTCCTCATCCTCTCGTAACCGTTACATCTCTCATCGACCTTGACAGGTGGCAGGGATCCCAGTTCATTTCCGAGAGAAGGGATGGGGAAAAGTGGCAAATTTGATGGGTTTTCTATAAGTATGGGGTTAAAGCCCACCAGGATCTCAGGTAGATTTATTGTACTGTACTGTCGAAATCGGGCGGGGAATGGTGAAACTGACGAAGCGGACGGGAGATCCATCACGTTCAACGGTTGCCATTGCCCTCCCTCATGCGCGTCAGATGCATTTCCCCACGCCCGTCTCCAACGACAACGACCGAGTCTGAACTGCCTCAATCTTCCCCTCACAACCAACTCCCCTCCTTATAATAAGGCCATATTTTTTTCTTCCCTACTTGCGATATGGATGACCAGTCTCGTTTTCGGGCGCTTTTCGAGTCTGCCTTGCAGGCGTACGAGAACAACACGGGCATAACCTTGGCCGAACATCCACTCGCCATCAAAGTCCAGAATTGCTGCTCCGTTGACTTCGTCACTACCCTCCTGCAAGATCAAATACGAGCGTCCAGTGCTTTCGAAAGAATCATGAAGTCCATCAAGGGTATCCTTTCAACCCTTTCAACCCTTTCTGCCACCACCGCCCTCGACTGGGCCATTGGCCTGGTACGTCAGGTGGCTGATGGCGTGTTCCACATCTCTGACGGTTTTTGAAGACATTCTCACCTGAAAATGCAATACACGTTGGTTTCGCTATCCTACTTGTAGTATGTGCGCTCCTTTACTTGCTAAATGCGTATCCTTGTGACACATATGTACATTAGGCGGACAAGGGCATAGAATCCGTCGACGATGCGCTCGTCGACGTGCTCGAGTCGGTAGAACGCCTTTTTAGACACCTCAATATGTATACCCAGATCCCCCATTCGCCCGCCTTGGATGAAATGGTAGTCAAGATTGTGCTGGAGTTGCTCTCCATCCTCGAGCTGGCGACCAAACGGCTTACGCAAGGACGATTGAGTGGGTCTATCCTAGTTGACTTGTTACCTTGCTCAATTCAATGCAGCGAGCTTTGTAAAGAATGACTATGAAAATGAGGGCGTCAAGGTGGTACCACAGAGTTTGGACCCATCCACATCAGGCGAGTCCCGGACGACTGAAACGGAGACTCCCGAAGCCGGGCTCGTCCAGAATGTGAATGTGGTCACAGGCGGTGAGCAAACGCGTTCAACTTGTCACCCATTATTTGTTGAGCACCCATCTCCTTAGACGGTAAACCATCGATCGAAGGTACCAGTACGTTTTGTTAGCAATGACAACCAATCCTGCCATTACCCACAGGAAGTACTGAGTTTGCCTTTCAGGTGACGAGTTGCAGAGCAATATCCGAGATTGGCTCTCTCCCCCTGATCCATGGAAAAATCACCGCATTGCCTGTGAATCGCATCATGAAGGGACCGCGACATGGTTCATCAAAGGCTATATGTTCTCGGAATGGAAAGAACCTGGACGTAATTGTCTTCTGTGGATACACGGGAAACGTAAGTCATCCCCCCGCCCTCACACTTTCGTGTAGGTTGATAATTTGCCACTTTGGTAGCCGGCGCCGGGAAGAGTATAATTTGGTTAGTTAAACTTTCGACACATTCCTCTGTAGAATTGACAATTCGGCCAGTTCCACCATCATCGAGGAGATCGAGACGATGCGCAAATCTGGGCTTGCGTGTCTCGCATTCTACTACCATGACTTCAGAGATGACCAAAAGAGGAACTTGCGCGGGCTCCTCTCATCCTTGTTATTCCAGCTTTGCAACCAGTCCGATGCCTACCACGATATCCTTTCCACATTCTACTCAACGCATGGTCATGGTAAACAAAGGCCTAGTGATGACGAACTTTCCCTGTGTTTGAAAGGGTTATTGCAACTCTCAGGACGAGCTCCGGTCTATCTGGTTGTGGATGCCTTGGACGAATGTCGAAATACATCTACGTCTCCCGCCCGCAGCAAAGTCCTGATGCTCGTGGAAGACCTTGTCAATTCCAAACACCCAAACTTGCGTATCTGCGTCACGAGCCGCCCCGAAGATGACATGAAGGTTAACCTCCAACCCTTGGCTTTCCATTCCGTTTCTATACATGACGAAATCGGGCAACTGGAGGACATCGAGAATTATATCAAGTCGGTCGTTAAAACGAATAGAAAGATGCAAAGATGGAAACCGGAGGACAAGCAACTTGTCATCGACGTCCTGACAAGTCTATCTGACGGGATGTAAGGCACTAGTACCTTATT
>QFFA01002097.1:17769-35436 GCA_003316565.1 Russula foetens | reverse complement strand
GACGGTCGAGTGGCAAAAGGAGACGATCTTACTCTTAGCTCAATATCGTATCCTGGAATTGTGAAGTCCAGAGCAAGGTCTTCGACGTCGACTTTGTCCCTCAAGAACCGTTGCAACTATCAATGATGTCAGCTAACCGGGTCGACTATTTTCAAAACAGCGCTTACTTTCTCAAGAGGCCTCGACGCTGTGAGGGACCTTACCTTCTCCAGCGATTTCGCCAATTCCTCGTCGACAAGCTTTTCACGGGTAAGTCGCAGGTATACGGATATAAATAACCCACGCACCTTCAACGTATCAATCGTGAGAGGGACATCTTCCCCGAGAGCGAGCTTCAGGAACACTTTGTTGAACGACATGTCGATGATCCGCGAATCCAACATCGCCTTTGCCACAAATTGGCCGATAACGCGCATAATATGCATGCGCTTGGGATCACCGTCGTTTGCTATGTCTTCAGCACTGATTGGCGCAGGGAATAGTCCCCGAGGGTGGAACACGTAGGGACCCGTTCGTAAAGGATCGTCGTCACGCCAAAGCTTTAGGTCACGTCTGGCGAACTCCCGCGATACCAGGGAATAGAATTCGAGCGTGGGACCCAGGCCAGTGCCGACCTCCTCAAAGTACTCCACTTCAAGGATCGAAGACGACGAGCCGTACAATTCGAACACCTTCATAGCGCTTTCGAGAATGTGCTTTCGCGAGATTCGGACCTTCTGTCGTTGCAGCCGTCCGAGGAAACCAACGCCATCATCTCGGCGCGAGCTGTCCTGAGACCGAGTTTGTTGGCTTTGCCATTTAAGGATAAGGCGAGCGTAGCCGAACGAAGTCGACTGAAGGAAGTTATATCTCGTCGCAAATGGGAACAAGAAGGGGAAATGTTGGGGCAAATCAAGTGCCCAATCGGGAAGACATTGACTATTATGATTGTTTAAGAACGAGATGGCCATCCGAGCAAAAAGGTTGGACTTTACCTCGCAACAATCATCGGCTCCTCCAGCTGGCGCGTCAACTTGGCTGATAGTTTATTGTTCACAAATGCCGATTCGGACAAACTGCGATTGGAAGGATACTGCCGTTCGGCCTCTACTACGTTCAGCCTATGTAGGACCCGAAGCAGGCGTAAAATCTTGGCGTGCGGTGCATCCTCCGGAAGCGAAGACAATGACGGGGTCGGAGAGCGGCTCCTTGTGACGGGCTCGGGGGTCTCGCCACCACCTCCAGCAGGACCCGGGACCTTCTTGAACTTGATAGTGTACACACCTTGCCACAATAAATGGGGAGGCAGCGCTGAACCTGAACCTGCCTTTTTCTTGCGGAGCTCATGCTGGTGGATGGCACCGTAGATCGTGAGGTCGAGTGGTAATGGATGGTCGTCCATGGAGAACTCAAGATGCCAGTCCGTTTGCTTAGCTTTGAGAGCGGATGCATACGAACCTTTCCCGGATGACCAGCCTCGTGGCCCTGAACCCTTCGAGCTACTTGGTATGGCTGAGGGTGTACCCACCCTGGTTCCTTCGGGAGTCTGTGCCTCAACTTTGGAGCCATCTAGGGTAAAAAAAGGGGGGGTCTCAATTGATGTTCATACAGAAGCATGAGCAAGTACAAACCCTCCAGAACCGACAATGTGACTGTCTTGTCCGCAGCACCATGATCAGGATCTATCTCATCGTCAAACACCTATCGAAGAGCCTCATCAGTTTGCCTTTGCTCATAGTGATTGATGAAGTACGGACCTCAGCTTCCATTTCGTCATCGGTGAAATCAGCAGTAAACTCGGCGTTATCACCGAAGCTTTCCTCCCCTAATGCGGACGCTGGGGGTTCTGCACTTGAGCTCAGAGGGGCGAGCGGCGGATTAGACGGGCCGGCTTCCTCAGACGGTGGTTCGGCCGTGGTTTCACCAGCAGCGGCAGCATTCTTTGCGCTCAGTCTTTGACTACGTCTGCGCTCGACAGTTGTGGAGGACGGGCCCGCCGATGTACTAGCTTCTGGTTGTTCTGGTGTCTTGGGGGAAGTAGAGAGACCTGATGTGACACCGGCAAGAGCAGCTAGCATGCCGCTGAGGCGCGATCCGCTGAACATCAAGCCAGAAACACGAGGTCGGAGGTAGTCATGTAGAGCTTGGAAGGTTGCAATAGCGTGGATGGATACAACGATGTTATTGAAATTTTTCGGGATGTCGGAACCTTCGGAGGCGACTAGGCGCAGGCGCAATTGGCGGGCCAGGAGCGACGGAGAGCTGCTTCGCTTTGAATCTATGAAGGATATGAGAAAGTTGGCTGCTCGAGTTGGGGGCGACATACCATCCATCCCCTGGGTCACGGTGACCACGTCGAATGCCTCCATCCGCGTCAAGCTCTCTTGTAATTTTTTCACGAAAATAGCGAAGGGGGTCTGCGAACCAGCGAGTGCCTTCGATTTACGAGCAGTGAAAGCATCAAGCAGCAGCTCCTGGCGTCGAGCGATGGAGACTAAAGCGAACCAATTAAATATACGCATAGAAAGAAATCTTCAATCTCACGTACTGTTCTTTGACTTGTCGGTAGCGAATTGTAGCAGTCCGTCTATGACACCGCTCTGCAGAAGCTCGAAGCTCGACACGGATGTATGGACCGAGGTGAACAACGTCGCAAGTTCCTTCAACGCGTTGCTGATCTCCTTCTCGCTGGCAGACGGGCCGGAAATGCGCTCGACCAGTCGGCGAAGCGTCGCGAATACGTTGTCGGCATCTGTGCTCTCCTTGCCAGTGAGGAAGCGGAGACGGATAACGCGCCCCCGCAGTGTCACCGCGTCCTCGGGGTCCAGCGACAGCGACGATAGCTTCTTGAAACCGGGAATGCTGGCAGCGATCGCGGGAGAAACTGAAATGGGAGGGGGTGGAGGGAGATCGGGCGCCGAAGAAGCATCAGATAGGTCCTTGTCCTTGTCTTTATCGCTGCTGCTGCCCTTTTTCTTCGAGGAGACAAGCGGTCGCTCAGCAAGTAGCTCGACTTCATGGAATACACCCTCCCTCCGGAAGGCTGGTCGGTACTCTTCCGGGACCTTGGAAAGCAGGAGCTCGACGAGTTGCAAAGCGCCAATAACGAGGGTCGGGTGGTCCTTGGATGATAGGATGGATGACGCAAAGCTCGCAATAGGTACCGACTGAAAAGGGAATTTGATTTATCTCTTATACCGAGAAATCCGTAGTCTCCACTTACCGTTAAAACTCGTTTGATACCGTCGGCCTCCAGGTAACTGATAGCTTTCAAAAGACCCGTGAGCGTCTTGATTCTAACGGTGGTGATGACGCTTGCTGCGTATACGTCCACCAAGATAGGAACGATGAACTGCATAAACCTGCCAACAACCTCCGGCTTTCCGCGTAACATCTCGGTCCGGTCAGGCGGAGGCGTCTCCTTGCTCGTGGAAGGGGGTTCGTCGGCCTCATGTGGGCTGTCAGCCGGTGTTGGTGTCGCAGTCTCCGAAGCGGGTCCGGGCGTTGCCGTTGCGGAAGATGACGGCGTGGATGGGCCAACGAGGGCATGCATTTGCGTTTGTTGAGTATGGCGTGCTGCAGCGCGTTCGGCTTTTGCCTTAGCCTTGACCATTCTCCCAAGGGACTTCTCGGTGTATGCCTTGTGATCATATACGCCATCTTAAACACAAAATTAAGCATACGGGGACCGAGAAGTTGCGGTACGGCATACCTTTCGGCAGGGGTGGGAGGAGCTCGGCAATGAGGCTCAGGGCCTCCTCGACCTGGTCCTTGGGCCGGTGAGCAAGGTTCTGCATCACAGTCATATCGGCAAGTCCCCCACCGAGGCCCTGGCCGCTCGGTGAGTTGCCCTGTTCGTCACTCTCAGGGCGGGTCGACGGGAGAACACCGGTCAAGATCTGGTAGAGCGTGTCAACAATCCCTGCCTCCAGTAGCACGATCGTGATGTTGGGGCTCGCGCGTGCAGACGTAGCCAGAGCGCGCAGCAACTGGGTGAAGGTGTTTGCAGCGATCAAAGGCGAGCCACCCGCAGGGAGTAAAAGTACATTGACGGCTGCAATGAGCTCAGCGTCCACGAGGATCTCGAGGTTCTCTGGAGACGATCGATAGTAGGAGTCGATAACTCGAATAACGCAGAGGCACGCGAATTCGACAAGGCGTTGATCTGAGTATCCCAGACAGTTGCGGATGATGGGCCACACGCTGCGGATCATCTGGAAATGTTCAGGGGGTACATTCCGACAGCAGTTCGAGGCTGCCTGCAGGGCGGTACGCTGTACAGCGATCGAAAAGAAATCGAGGTAATTGAGTAACGCAGCGAGGCCATTCTCACGGACGATAGAGCTTGGGAACTCCTCGGAGATTTTTTCCAGAGTCTATAAAATTATCGCATGAGAAAGGGACAAGATCAAGGGGCGAAAGGGACGCACACTCAGTGTCTGCTCCGCCAAATCGATGTAAGAAATCTCGATGAGTTTGCTGCAGAGCACAGGAATAGCCCCGTGGTACACCACAGTGTGGGCGACGCCCGGAAGAGCTTCCATGAGATTCGCCAGGCAACGTGCGGCAAGGACTTGAGCCTCGAGGTTATCGTCCCCTTGGTATTGGCCACCTCCACTCAAAGCGAGCACTGCTGCGAGCTGGGCGTCCTCGTCCTGCTCGTGGCTGTCGTCGTCATCATCGCCATCGTCGTCATCGGCCGCGTTACCGGTGCCACCGAGAATCTTCACGAGCTCGCGCACGAACGCGTCGACCTGGAAGGAGCCCGCGAGTGTGTCCTCTGTGCTGATGCTAAGCAACTCGCTCAGTTCCTGCAGCGTCACGACACGGGTTGTCGGGTCCGCACTCGACTTGATGTTGTTGAGTATCGTCTTGAGGCGCGTGCTAAGCCCAGACATGTAAGATCCTATCTGCCGGTAGTCGGCAAAGATGGCCATCGCCGCGCTCTCGTCGAGACCTGCGAACCCGCGGGGTAGACCTCCGACTTCGTTAGCCATGCCACCCCCGTCTTCGTCGCCTGTGCCATCGCCGGCGTTCCCTCCGCCAGTGTTTTCGTTCGCGTCGTCGTCCTCGGCCGCATCACGATCATCATGCGCAAGGTCGATCTGATCATCATGATCAGAACTCTCGTGCTTGTATTCAATGTCCATCATTTCAACATCCTCGTCTTCGGCGCGCGATGGACCGGGAGCAGCCATGGCCTTGCTCTTTGCAGCAGCGGCTTTTCCTTTCGCAGAGGTGCTTTGTCTGCAGGATTAGTCAATGGGTGTTGGGATCAGACCGGGCGCCAAGATGACACGTTACCTCAATTTTTTCGGCATGTCGGATACGGAAGGTTGGGTGGTGTCTGAACGGGAACGAAGCGCGTAAGCGGTTGTGGATGGACGGAGACGCTTAGAGGGTCCCGGAGGGGCACTGGCTGAAAATTCTTCGGAGAGCGCTTCTGGGGCAGCACGTTTCTTGCCCTTTGTGTCGCGAGTGGGTTCGTTGATGGTTAGAGATGAAGAAGTGATGGGGTATGTCGTCCGGCGGCCTCTGTCGTAGGGTAGAGTATAATATGTCAGAGAACGCAAGCGCAAAGTCGCTAAAGGGTCAACTGAATCTACGTACTTCTTGCTCGACCGAGGGACTGGCTGTTCTTCGGTCGTTTCTTGGGACTTGCCCTTGCCTTTGGTGTCGCGAGTGCGTTTGGAAGAGTAGGGGTGGTAGTTGGAGCGAGTTTGACGGGAGGAGGATTCTGCTGGGGCTGACGTCGTCTGATCTGGGAAGTCGTTGTCCTTGGCCACTTTCTGTTTAGCAGCCCTGGCGCGTGTTGCTGATCGAAGGGTACGAGAAGAGTCTGAGGGGTTTATTGGAATCTGGATGGAAGGATGAGTGGAGGTAGAAGGATGTTCAGTAGGTTGAGGAAGGCTGGCAGAGATGGCTTGTTGGGAGTGAGTATGTGATAAGTCCATTTAGAGCTGGCCGCCAGCCATTGAGTCCTGACTGTGCTTTGGTGGATTTGAGAAGGAAAAGTAGGGTGCAAGTCGGAGTCAAATACAAAGTCGTCTGTCTCTACCTAAAGTGTGAAGGGTTGAGGGGTTCGACCGTCCGTGGCTTTGGCTTGCTTGCTCTTGCCAATCTCCGCAGTGGCGCACGTCCTTATTCATGACTACTCTACTACTCTACTACAACAATGACTCGTTCAACACCTCTTCCAAGCTCTCTACAAATATATCGACCACCCGTTCAACCTCCTTTTTCGTGATATTATACGCAGGTGCAAATATTATATGATCCCCCTCCGTCCCTTCAATGTTCGCCCCCCCTGTCATCCCCATCACGATCAGTCCCTTCTCCAAGCACCGCGCCTGCACAACCATCGCGAATCTTTGCCCCTTAAAATCAATCCCCCTGCTTTCTGGCCCAGCAAAATCGAACTCGACAGCCCAAAACGAACCCCCACCCCGCACATCAAATGTAAAGGGCTGTGCAAGCGCACCAGGCGTTTCTAGGCGCTCGCGGAGAAGCTGGGCAAGGTACTCGCCAGTTTGGCGCCCGTTCTCCAGAAGGTTCTCTGCTGCTATCACCTTCTGCACAGCAATAGCGGCCGCGCACGACAGCGGATGCGCCTGATCGAAACAGGTGTCACAGAATGGAAACAACAATAAAGTGTCATCAGAACGGACCTGATAGGTGTGGCCATGTTTCCAGAATCCGCACTTGTCTCGAATACCATCGGCAACTTGTTTGGACATAAGGACCGCAGCAATTGTGGCGTATCTATTCCAAAGTTAGAAAACAAGCCACCACAAGGTGCGATCAAGATGCGACACACCCTCCGCCAAGACCCTTTGCGACGGCTTGGATGTCTGGGGACACGTTGTCTCCAAAGCTCTCCCAGGCATGTGTTGTGCCCATCCCTACATCACCCGTTAGCCTGTCAACAGCCAAGCGCCTCAAGGCGAACCGGTTGACTCACGGCCCATCCCGCTCATGATTTCATCTAGGATAAATAAAGCGCCATACTTTCTACAAACAGACTTCATCGCCTTGAAATATCCCTTAGGTGCAGGAAGTACACCAGTAGTTGCACCAACTACGGTTTCGGCCACAACTTTATAGGAATCCAGTGTTCAACTATTACCCGTCGAAACGTGTGAGAGGGACTTACATCCAATGACGGTATCTGGTCCAAGCTCGAGGAACTTGTCCTCGAGTTCCTGGCGGAGCCTTTCGACGTACTGCTCCTCGGTCTCTTCCGGGTGTTGGAAGCGCTTTGCGTAGGCCGGCGACACCCTGTGAAAGTTTTCATGTTGGAGGATTTCATGATATGGTGCGCGGCGTGAAGGATGTCCAGATAGGGATAGTGTAGTAACAGTGTTACCGTGATAGGAAAGGTTTCTGGAGATGAAGTTCTTCCGTTGAGGCTGCTTCTGTTCATACCAGTACTGAAGAGAGCATTCAATCACCAAAAGTCTGTCGAAATTCCAAAGTGGATGCTGACCTGACGAGCAAGCTTGACGACACCCTCCATCGCCTCGGAACCTAGACAAGGGCCACCTTCAATTTCGGCCAACTAATCACGGATAGTCTAGACGCACCCCCAGCGAAAAAGCCACAAAGCTCGAAAGCTCCTTTACTCGAGTTAATCAGGATCCTAGCCAGCTGTTCAGCAGGCTCGCTCGATATCTGCATGTTGTATACATCTAGAGGCATCGCCCTTAATCATGAATCCGCATCTACATCCCCATTTAGTGATGGCTACTCACATGCAAGCTTATCAACCTGTTCCTTTAGAGCCTCCCGTACGACCGGATGGCCATTGCCGACACAAACCACGGCGGCGCCACCAACGGCGTCGATAACTTCTCTCCCGTCCTCAAGCGTGATGTAGATCCCCTGCCCACTGACCGCAACGGGTGGTTGCCAAGGCGTGCGGTGCAAAATCGCGGTGGGCTTGAGGGGCGAAACCCCTTTCTCGGGGGTAGTAGTGGACACGCTATGGTGGGCCGTCGGGGACATGGTGCGATGAAGAGATCGAGATGGCCTGCCACCGCTGGGCAAACCCCGCCGCCCAAATGAAAGCGATAGCGCAATTCCTCGGGATAACGATGTCATGTAAATGATGGTACGGGTACGTCAAAAAGACCTGTGGCTGTAGATGTGCCTCAGGCTGATGCGTTGTTGTGAGTCGTCAGCATCAGTCAGCAGCTCGTTTGAGACGTAATTAAATAGGTCACCTCTGTACGTTGGCGTATCCAGCCGATATCCCCTACGGTCCCTTTCTAGAAAGTGCATCTCCCAATGAGTTGTCGATCACGGACGAAGACGCGGATGTAGAGAGGCGACAACGGGCCGTATCGGTCCGATTTCCACGGGCCATGCAAGGGATTCAACGTTATTCTTCTTCTTCTACTCAACCTTCAGCTTCAACCTCCAGCACGGGATGCTCTAGAAAGGAAGCAAGGAAGATTGGAGCGCTGGTGACACTCCGGATCATCTGCGCGATGTCATTGCTTTACAATAGATCAACCCATATTCGTGATCGAGCCGGATCATGACTCGAATCGGTGTAAATGGTCACTCCCACGAAGGCAACACCTCGATTAAATACCTCGTCCACAAGTGGGTAATCTCACCCGCCTTGAACAGCACATTTGTAAAGCTCCAAGCGCACGGAACCAAGAGAGCTTGAGCAGTATCTTTCATATCTTAATAGTTTCGCGCTGCTTAGCCTGACTTACCTGAGCTGTATTACACCACGTTGACTGTTGCCTACAGAAACAAACAGTCCGCAAATAAGGTGCGCCCAAGCCTCTCAGATCATTCACCACAGGTACCCGTCACCTCCTAGTGTTTTGCTGATTGTTGCCTCTCGCCAGGGAATAGTCGGTCCGAAGTCCCCAGCTAAGTCCGCCCATTTGTGTTGGCAAAGTCAGCTGTACCGTGACATCGAGATCTTCACACCGTTAAATGTGGTGCCTTATCGGACATCCACGCATTATGAAGTGCTCGAGCTAAAATTAGACACGCGCATGTTAACATTGGGCAACGGATGAGACCTCCATTTCCCCTCTGCCCCTTGATATAAAAATTTCTTTGTGGTTAGTCCTCGGATTGGCATACTCCCTCATACAAAATCAGGCCCACCACGAGCAAGGGAAAGGAACGAAAAGCCGACATCGAATATTTGTGATTGCCTCGAGAGCCCTCAACAGAGCGACACGATGACAACAATACGACCATTCGACGGTGGGGTTACTACAAACACTTCGAGACCATGACTGAACCCTCGCGCGCGAATTCTCTTCGTATGTCGCATAGCTAAGGTAACGGACATGGCATCGCTACCTTATCCCACATGCATGATGGACATATAATAGTACAGCGCGGGCCCGCACCCTCGTTTGCCGTGTGGACGGCTCGCATGGACCACCATACCTACCCTCATTTTTGCATCCGTCAAGTACCCTGTTTCGTCTTTCAGATCTACCAATCATGTTCTGCCCGGTTTTATACCCAGTGGTTACCCTCGCATTCCATCCATTGGTTGTTGGGCGCCCAACTGAGGTGAGCTTCTATTTACATCTCCCTGCGTTTGCTACCTGTACTTACCTGCGTAGTCCTCGTGCTTGCGTCCTCTTCCATGCCGCTCTCTCTTCCGCGCTCGCTCCTCAGCCCCCCCCTCAACTCTTAGTTTGCTACAGATTGTTATGTTCCCTTCAATTGATCCAACCCGATCCCCGGAGCCCTGTACACATGGGCGATCATCAGGAACAGGCTAAGTCTCCTCGTAGAACGCTCAAGACTCACCCGGCGGACAACATGCATGGAGATGTTGCACATCGAACCCCAATTTTACCTGCTCTTAGTTCCCACCCATTACGTCCAGAAGAGAGTGTCGATATGGGTGCTTTGACTCAGCGAAGAGTAATGTGCTTCTTGCGCGGTTGTAAGTTCAAACTATCGCGCATCGCCATGCTTAGATGCGTATCAGCTAGGGTGGGGATTTCCGTCCATGTGACGACGCATGGCAAGCTCAGCATTCACAAGAGCCATGGTGCCAAGTTGTCGAGATACGTCGCTGTATTCAACCTCACAACGCTCACCGTGATAAAGCGATGTGAAAGGCCGAGTACTAGCAACATACTCCGAGTCTTAGCGGGACTTCGTCAAGCCAAATGTTTAAAACAGACACTCTGGACCATGATGTGGCACGGTCAAAATAGCCCTCTTCGAGAAGGAAAAGACAGCTTCCACTATGTCGACGCTCAACATGGTGGGGAACTGTCTTCTGCTTCCCGAGAGGCTACTTTGAGTTCAAAAACGCGATGGAAGGGACCTGCGCGAACAGCGACGCGGCCATCACCGAACCTACTAGGCTAGTAGTCTCTCGCCATGGAATGGATGAGGGCTATGGACTAGAAAGTCAGCAAGTAACGACTTTTGTATCAATTTCCCTTACCTGAACGCAATTGGCTTTCAACTACATCCCGGTGAAGCGAGTAGAGAGCGTGCAGGTTGGCAGACTGGAAAACTCGAGCAGCCCGGTGGGTATGTGAGGGATGAGACCAGAGAGTGTTCGATGATTGTTTTTTTGAAAGCTATTTATTCTTCAGCCGGCTAGTAGTACTACGATAACACGTTTTGTACTGTATGAGTCATGTGGTAATGGCGCTAATTAGGTACATCGGGAATAGTGGAGCTCAGGACATTGCTATCGAAGAGCCGGTTACCGACGGGTTCCAAGGACCTGGTCAGTGGGGACAGGACCCCTTTTTGCGGCGCACCTATGTACTTGGCATGTTGTGGCGGTGATAGAAAACGAAGACCGGGTAAAAAAATACTACATCGAGACAAGGCACCATCAGTGAGCAAAACGGAACGAGGAGGTCTTTTATTATCGAGTCAGTTGAGGTCTTACTCTCTGTTTAATACCCGATCTGTCACGAGTTGTGAGATAATATATTTCAAATGCAGGGTGTGTGCATCGCGGGAAACGATGGCAGAAGAGATAGTAGATAGGCATCTTCGTTAATTCGAGCTCAGGGACCGAAGGGAAAGAAATTCCAGGCCGGTTGATTACTAGGCTACATTTGAGGGTCAAGCAGCTGTTGTGATGTACCTTAAGGCTGTTGCATTTCCAGCGCCCGAGATTGAATGTGGGGCCGAGAGCTTGAGAGGAAGAGACGGTAGAGCCTGAGGTCGTGGAATAGTGGATTTTTTTCAATGGCCTTGATCATGATACTGGACGCGTGATGCCGGACGGCTACAGAAATTACGCCTTGATCTTGATGAATACGCCACACCGTTGCGCCCAGGCTTTCATGGCGGCAGAGTAATAATTTCTCACTCAATTATTACCTGAGGCCGATCAGCTGAGGTGTGGGAGGCCAGAACCCTCATATGACACAGTACCTCCGCAGCCGCGTCCCTGCGATAAGAAGCTTCCATACTACTAGTCAAGGGTCCGGCGAGTCCCTCTGAAGACAGTCAAAACCGAAGAGCTCAGAATGAGAATATAATGCCTTGTCTGTCGTTACGAGAAGCCCAAGTGGCAGCGGAAGGGAGAATTAAAAGCTCAAGTTATCTCTTGATCTACTGTCCAAGGGCCAAGTTGGAGGCTCCGAGTCGAGTCCATCGTGTGGGTGTGGGAGCGGGTTGGTGACGTAATACCTGTGCTTACACCAAACAACGATTACGTGTCACGTAACTGCTTTGTTCGCCGCCGACGCCGACACACCTTTCCCCTATTTTGAAGACGGACTCTGTCTTGCGTTTGTTCAGGTCAGGTGGATATCAACATGTATGGCGCCTTCAAAAAAGCCTTTGTTTGACCCGCCCCCTCCCACAACATTGGACCATTTCTTCGCGAAACCGAAAACGCCAAGCAACCAGAGCGCGTCATCTCTGGTCCAAAAGCGCGTCAAAACGCGTCATTTGAGCTCTCAAACCAGGCGGAGAACAGATTCAAAGGGCGTGCAGCCGTGTGGAACGGAAATCATCGTCCTGGATTCGGACGAGGACGAGGAGGACGGGGACGCACCTGCGGATGGTACCAAGCGGAAGGCGGGGGACCATACGGGAAGTAGTTCTGATATTGAAGTGGTTGAGACAGTCTCTGAAGGATCGCACGATGCTCCAAGGTCAAGAAAGAAGGCGAAAGTGAAGTCGGCCCCAAAGTTTGACACCGACGATTTCCTGGCGTTGGCTCGAGACGACGCTCTCCATTTCGCTGAGTTTGGAAAGCCACAGTTGCTTGTTCATACCGAAGAAAATGACACGCCACTTCGCGTTGAAGATCAGGACTTTCGACCTGTGGGCTCCGGTCATGCCGATGGCCCATGTCCCATGGCTACACCACCAGCAACACCCTTTGCGGTGCCGGATGACTCAGATTGTTCTTTGTCAGAAACCCAGTGCGACTCTTCAGGTGTCGTTCCGTCCTGTTCCACACAAGCAGACTCGTGCGATGTCATCGAAATCGAGGATGAGTGGGGAACTGGCGACGACGAACTTGTCCAGACAAATGGGGCTGAGATTGACGACGTTCTCGAAATCGATGATGACGATGAGATTGAAGAATGTCTGAAACTCGAAGGCGAACATCCTTCGACCTCCGGAGACATCTCCGATCAGTGTCCGTTTTGCGGAATAACACTGACAAGCTTCTCCTCACCTGTTTGTTTCTTATTGCGATTTTACCCCGCATTTCCTCATAGGCTTTATATCAGGACATGCAATCACATATCACTGCCTGCTACGACTCGTTCTCCACCACTATTACCACCTCGACTCGCGATTCGCCTCCGCCACCGGCTCCGTCGAGGAGCAAAGAGTCAATAAGCGGCAACGCATTCTCAATACTCATGTCCTCGCACAAGGAGAATAACGTATGGAAGGAAGCCGAAACGGCCGAAGATCGCAACTTCAGAGCAACAAAAGCAAACGGAGGGCGCAGAAAGGCGCCTTTTTACAAGGTCCTGCAAGGCATGCCCATCGCTGTCGATGCTTTCCGCTACGGCGAAATTCCCGGCGTGACGTCTTACTTCTTGACGTGTGTCCCCATCCTACGTATCACTGTGCCCGGAATATCTTATCTTTATCCAGACATGCTCATTCAGACCATTACACTAATTTGTCGTCATCTTGGAAGGCCGGTCCGATCTACTGCTCAGGTACGTTCTAATTCTGTCGCTATCGGCCTTGGACCTGACAGCCCTCCGCAGAGGGGACTGCTAATTTGGTGACCCACATGCTATCGGTCGATCCTAAATGGGTCCATCCTCTCCCTATGAACGTGCCTACTTTGATCCCTGGATCAGGCGGTGTCACAGTAACTGCCATTGATGCGAATCACTGTATGACATTGTTCATCGTCATCCGATAATCTAACGACCTTATGTTTCATTTCGGAAAGGTCCTGGCTCATCGCTGTTCTTGTTCGAGGGCCGCCAGACAGTCGATGCTGGTGACAGTGCGTACAAGTCAAGCTACGTGGGCTCGGGAAGGATTTTTCGGTATCTCCACTGTGGCGACTTTAGAGCGGCTCCCCAACATGTACTACACCAAGCCATCAAAGGAAAGCGCATTGATATTGTTTATCTGGATACTACATATCTCAATCCTAGAGTGAGTTGAAATGTGGTACAGAAGGCGCTCTTCTCATCGACAAGACGAACAGTACCTATTCCCTGCCCAGGCGCAGGTAGTCTCGGCTTGCGCAGAGCTCGCCAAACGTCTAGTCTTGGGTCAAAGCCTGGCGTGCGAAGACGATAAGGGTTCAGTGAGTAATTGGGTTACTACTACCTCAAAACCAGAACCAAAGGGCGACCCCAAATTTACCAACACTCTCGTCCTCGTCGGGTACGTGCTATGAACTAATGGTTAAAGGACACGAGAGCTGACATCGACGCAGTACGTACTCCATTGGTAAGGAGCGCATAGTGAAAGGTTTGCCCCGAGCGTACACGTAGGTATATCCACCCTGACAGAGGTTTTCTAGCAATTGCGGATTCTCTGCGTACGAAAATATACTGCGATTCACGGAAGGCTGCGATCCTTCGTTGTCAAGCAGATCCAGAGTTACACGGAATGTTGACCTCAGACCCGTTGTCCGCGAATGTTCACCTGGTTCCTCTTGGCGTCGTCACGTCAGACAGGCTGAAGGAATATATCGGCCGCTGGAAGGGCCACTGGACAAAAGCGATCGCCTTTCGTCCTACAGGGTGGACGTAAGTCTCATGCCCTCCACCTGCTCGTATAGTCGTCTGGCTCCAAAACGTCACGAGTATTGATATCCCGCCGCCCATCTCATCCACAGGTACTCACCACCGGCCGGCACGAGCTCGGCGCCCTCCATCGGCGCCATCCTCGCACATCCACCGCACCGCGAGTTCACGCACGCGCACCTGCGTCCCTCGCGGGGCTCGACGCCGTCCGCGCAGCTCTTTGGCGTGCCGTACTCGGAGCACAGCTCGTTCTTCGAGCTCACGTGCTTCGCGCTGTCGCTCGATTGGGCGCGCATCGTCGCGACAGTTAACGTCGAGAGCGCGGCGAGCCGCGCGAAGATTTCGGCATGGATCGCGCGGTGGGAGGCAGAGCGCAGGAAACGCCCGCATGGGTCGGTCGTACCGTATCGCACGTTGGATTATTGGTAATTACATACACATACTAACACCCACCCTTTTTTGCGACTATCACGGTATGTCAATTAATCAGAAGGGTTTTTTTTTCTTTTTGATTGACAATGTATTGACAGTTGCGCCGTCGCCACCATCAGCAGCCCCTACGACATGCTCTTTTCCCACACTACCACCCATATGTGTCATCATAGAGAATTGTGAAAACGTCCGAGTATGGAAATTTAAGACCTGTGTTGTCCAGGCCCCCCGCGAAGCCAGCAGACACAGGTTCGGATCGTGACTTACATACACTTTCATTTGCATGAATGAGACTCTTGTTTGACCTATGAAATACAATAATTGGAGTATATCAGGTAGTGGAAGGATTGACAACAGTGTAACATCATCCACTACGACCTTTTGGCCGTTGGTATATAGGATTGATATTGTCACGGGTCGGGTAAACGCGTCGGACTGCGGGTAGGTAGTCATACGGATACGGGTCCGGGTAGACATTTGCTCCTTACCCCAGTCGCGGGTATCGCAGGTATCGGACCTATTGGTGGGTATGGAGACTATGCCATCTTGAGCCTTCATCGACACCCACTAGAACATGTGCCTTTTTACGCAACGGTACAGCACCCCGCTGGGGAGAAGACTGTACCAGCAATCTCGCCAGGCCTGTTAAGTACGGGTCATGTGGATAGAGAAACCGCAAAACAAGGAAGAACCTACGAGCCAGGTCGCCCAAGGGGCACAGGAAGTAAGCCTTGGGCGGGCGACCCTAGCCATCTGTTCTGGCCCCTTGATCGTATCAAATGTCAAATGTCACGTCGGGTTCGTATGTCCCCGGGGACAGTGGCGTTTATTTAGACAGATGTGCCCTCGAGGCATAATTGAGTCGCGGACGTTTTGGTGAGATGGGTTCCGCCGGGCTGCTTTCGAGCTGTTATATATGTAGTCCATGACGCTGGTCGTGTAGTCCTCAGCATCCTCGACTTACTGCCTTTGGCGAGAAAAGTCGATGTCATGTAATGGTTAGGAAGATATTGATGTTTGTAGAGCACGGCCACGCGTCAGGCGCGTCAGGGCCGGTCGCCGTTGGAAAAGAGCATTTCCGATCCGATGATCGTTGGCAATTTTTTGAAGGCTGAGGATCGCCGAAAATTTCAAATCTACGGATGGTCACGAGACTCCAGCGCTAGATTAGCAGCACAGCATTAATCGACAAGAATATGCAATTTCCCTTGCATTTCTGCAGTGAACTCTTTTTTTTGTTTTTTTTTTTGCATTTGCTTCGAGGATGCTGTCTTAGTTCGAGACATCAAGGGAACGGATACCTCCACAAACAGGGTGATTTACAGTAGGGTTCGAGTTGCGGACGATACAACGATTCAAGCTGATCGGCGCACATAACAGAATGATAGCTCCTTTGTTCGTGTGCTGCCATCTTGTATAGGACCTCCTTGCGGACATCCAAGGCAAATAACGTGAAAAATAAATGCAAAAGTGGAGTTTGATGACTTCTACCTGCACCGTTGGCGGCGAGCCCTTCAACTATCATGATGGATGCCCGTCCCACCGTCAGAGACGAAGGCAACGCGGCCACTGAGGTCAAAAAACGGTAGAGGCTTGAAGGGTCTGTTGCCGGGGAGTAGTTGAGCTAGGGCGGCCGTAAGCTGTCTGCCGTGGGTCATGCATGGGCTATGGAATCCCGCAAGCGCACTACAAGCGCTTTCGTGCTAGGTCCAGAAAATCACGGCCAGGCGTCCGCGAAGTCACCGTCCCACTCAGGCTGTGGCATTCTGGTACGGTACGCATATACGCTCGACCATCTCGGCTGCGACCCCCTTTTCCACAGAAATCCACAGGGATCGCGGCTGCCAGGGGGCGTTCACGCAAAGCCCCCGCGACTATTAGAAGTTCTGCTGTGCTGTATTCCTCTTCCCCATCCGGCGCGTCATACACATATCCCAGTCATCCCAGCTGCGAGTTCTTCGACTTCGACAGAAAGTCCTGACTCACGACGATCGCTCTTGTGAGCGGTGTGAGCCCGGAATTGGATCGGAAATCATGACTGGGAGATCAGGAAGCCCCTGCCACTGATTGCCTCCGGGCGGTCCTCATAATAGCGCTTATAGCCACAGGACTGTGGCAGCTTGGCAGGGGTACGTTCAGTTAGTGAACGCGATGGTCGTGAATTTGGAGATACACGGTCAGCAAAGGGGGAAATGTGAAGGAGGGGGACGTCTTAAGAAGTGAATTTGAAAATGTAGCGGAAGAGTCAAGTCACCTCGTATCGATGTTGAGGGTGACGGGACACCCCGAAGATTTCCCGAAGGTTCTATTCTCTTAATTGAAGTTACATTAATTGTAGTACTGAACTGTACCGCGACCCCACCCCGATTTACGATACAAGCAGTGACAGCCAGCCAATCAGATTTCAAGATTAGACATGGACTATATTGTATAATCCAGTGTCACATCATCGGATCGTGCTCCTCAACCAATAGGCCAGAGAGTGAGTTTGGTAATGGAGTGGTGCCACTTCTCCGCCGACAAAGTAATGCGCCACAAAGAACCACATATGGATTGTTCAGGCACTGCTTGGGCGGGCAAATGGAATTAAACGTCATGTGCACTTGGATTGTGAGAGATTTCCGTATCTGACTAGGTGACGTGCTTCTCCATACTACAGAAACCCTACTAACGTATCGTGAGCGAACCCCGAACCCTTGTTGAGCCCACCATTCCTCGTATGATATGGGGCTTGCCCCCTTTCGAAAACCGTGCTGTCAAATGCTTCGCGCCTGCTCCTAAAGTAGCTCCTTGGCTCGAGGAGGAGCATACAGGTGGATGAGGGCCTTAGTACGTTAATCGGCTCCAAGAGGCATGCCCGAGGACAATGTCCCCCCTTCCACGGAGTACCGTCATCCATTGCGAGGGAGATCCGGTCTCCGTGACAGAATCGGGGAGGGTGACGAAAACTTGCACGTTGCCAGAGAGGGCAAGCGATTGCAGCAGGGCCAGAATGCTCTGCGCCTCGCCGCCGAGGCGTAGCTCTTTGAGCGATGGAAGCTCC
>QFFA01002097.1:0-17742 GCA_003316565.1 Russula foetens | reverse complement strand
TTTGAGCAATGGAAGACCCATCGAGGGAGGGTCGGACGACAATGACGAGTGGGCCGAGGGCAAAACGCCATGGAGCTCGAGGGTTTGAAGTTTGGGCATGAGGGCGAGCGTGCTGAGCAATGACTCCAACGTCGACCACATGACCCTTGTTCCCGACAGTCGGAGGTGAGTCAACCCCGAATGGAATAGGAAACTGTCTGCAGGGAGGAAACATTGCTCGAGGCGTAGGACGCGCAGTTCTGCGATGGCGTCCGCCATCGTACTCCACTCAGGTCCCGAGCGTACCATAAATGGTACGTCCGAAGCAAGGTCGAGCTCCTCGAGCACTGGCGCGCCGCTGCACAGAGCACCATATACGAAGCTTAGGATCCGATCACCGTACTTCGTGCCCCAAGGCGAACGGATGCAGACCTTGCGGATTCGGCTCATGTGTGCGAGTGTGAGGAACAACGCGTCGGCGGAAACGTAGCCCCTATCGATGGAGGTGTCTCTAGAGTCAATGCGAATGGCGATGGGATGTGGGTTTGAGAGCGTCAGAGCACGCTGTGCCCAAGCGGGGCTGACGAGTGGGATGCATGTCCACAGAGCCTTGCATTTGAGCGCCACTTCGCGCCAGAGATGACAGACGTGGCTCACTGCAACCCAGTGTGGTGTGCGAATGGGCCCGTTTCTGGTGAACCGTGTGGAAGGGTCGAGGTCGCTGTCAAGGGGACGAATGGATGGGGCGTCGTGGCCATAGAACAACGGCAAATAACACATTATCTCGGAGAGAATTTCAACAGGGAGGAGAGTGATAGGGTGTGGTGCAGTCGGTGAAGCTGGTGAAGCGTCGGAGGATGATGACGATTGGCCACATTGCAATATGGCCGCCTGGGTTAGTTCCGATGACATGTCGACTGGGATAGTTTAGGATGGCCAACTTGATGCACTAAAGAGACTTTATATACACGGTCCCAATATTCGCTGTCACGGCACAGCTCGGCTTGTTCAAACTCGAGCCGGACAAAAATGGGATTACCTGAACCGACCTGGGTGGCGAAATCGTCCGCTTGAGGAGCGCTAGTGAGCACGATGTTGGGGCATACATTACGTATTACGTGTCATGAATCAATTGCTTGCCAAGTTACCGAGTTGCTGATTGAGAAGCATGCACGTTACCGGTCAGAGTCAGCCTTTTGTGCACTGCTTCCAATGGGTCAATCAAAAGCGCTCAAATCCGATTAGGTTGAAAATGGTGGCAGAATGGATGTCCGAATGGCCGCGACGAACGCTCAAGTAACTCCCGATCTGTGGTACAACGACGCCCTGTGGTAGGATTGCCGGACGAAGTAACAAACATAACAAGACCCGCAGAGTGAAAACCAACTAAAGAAGATCAGGATTGAGGTCAAGATCAAGGTCGAACATTGGCTGCGGGGGTCTGTTGTCCATGGGGCGATATGGATTAGCTGCTTGGACCCGATGGGGCTCCGGGGATGGGGATGGCGCTGCGGGGTGGCAAGAATGTGCATCATGAACGTAAGGCTTGCACCTAGCGTGAAACACTTACGTCTGCCAACTGAATGGGTCTCGCCTAATGGCCCAAGAGGTTCTTCAGAGCTGAGGTGGCCACGTCGCATTTTCTCCTCATTGGGAAAAGGTGGGAAAAAAAGTGGTGGTGGGGGTTGGCCGGGTAACGAGAGGTCGGGCAGGTTGGGCGGCGCGGATGTGAAGGCGCTTAGACTCTGGGCGTATGCCAGAAGCTCGGGATAGGGAATAGCACCTGCCAAAGAGAAGACGGATAGCCACGTCACCTAACGATAAAACAGAGCCCACGATGCGACGCGTACCTGACTTGGCCTGTTCTATGGCAGCGAGACGTACATCCCCTTCAGAAATGATCGCTTCTAGTTCACGTCGTCCCTCCTCGAGGCGCATTATCACGGTACGCCATGAGTCTTCTAGCGCGAGGACATCCGATTTCAGCGCTTCGATACGCTGTTGCTTTCTTTGGTGTAGACGTGCCAGCTGCACGGCCGCCGCGAGGGCCGCATCTGCGTCAGCAAAGGCGGTGACCGTCGGCGGAGGTGGGGGTTTGGTGTGTGGCGGCGAGAGAGAATGGAGGAGTTGCTGCGCGATGCTGTTCAGGTGATTGAGGGGTTCGAGCAGTTGTTGCGTGGTTGAATTACTCGTTCCTGGGCCGCGGATTTGATCTCGTTGCAATAGGTGAGACGAAACCGTTGGCAGATTGTTCGCCATGATGGAGGCGTTTCGCAATCATCGTCGCCGCCACCGTGTGGCTGACCAAATAACCCCGGTGTGGCGGGCCGCAGCTACCCCACAACCAGCTAATCACATGACTCCACTTCATCATGATGATACATGATGGAGAGCATTTCTCGCAACCTGCTTTGCTCCGCTCCAGGAAAAATCTTTCGCGTAGCCGGGTAGAACTATGGACTCTGCTATTCTCGTGACACCGTAGGGAATCGAAATTCGCACTTGCTGCGAGTGAATCGACGTGACACAATTCCGATAGTACAACGCGTCGGATGACGTGAAGTGTTGGCTAGCTGTCAAAACTGGTCGGCCGCATTAATATTGTGGTACATGATTTTCCGGTGACAGGATGGGGTGGGAACAGCAATCTTGATGGTTCTCGATGGCGATAGTACGGTTCTAGGCGCAGCAACGACGCAAATTAACGGGCGACCGAACCAATGCACAGCCGTAGGGAGGGACAAACTTGGAGGTCTTGTCGAGATCATTGTTTGTCACTCATCATCACATGTCTCACATCACCTCCTTATCGCATACGGAAAATGTAGTGGATCCGACCCGGACCAATCCTTTCGGTAGTACTGTCACAAATTGAGTTCCGTACTTACGGAACCTTCCTGAAGGTTCTTTTGTTTGATATAGCCAAATCCTATTGGGTCACTGGACTCGGTCATGCAGAACGGTTGACATAGATACTATTGAATTCCTGTAGATGATCTGACTTCCCAAATCTGTAGGGAAGCTCGAGCTACAAGTCCGAAAGAAATGTCACCCAGTCACGGTCTTGCGAAGGTAGCGCCCGAGTCATAGCTACATTTTGGAGTTGGAGTTTGATAAGGGTTATCACTTACTATTGTTATTATATAGTTTGCATAGGTATATGAGAAGCTACTCAAAGCATCCTAGGTTGAGCTGTGAAGGAGTCGTGTGGGGCCTTTCGGAATTTTGCAAACCGGTGGGTGATTTTGCATCACCCATTGGATATCAGGGAAGTGCCAAGCATCCAGCCTGCAGGGTCCCGATTGCACCCAAGCGCCTGTCTGACGATAAGTGAATCTAACAACTATACCGCTGAGATAAGGTTTGGTCCTATACCTTCTTACACTACTGTAGTTCAAGGGGGATCACAACGTAAATGTGCACCATGCCAGGCTTTGTCGAAAGTCCCAGAGCCATCTAGAATAGTGCAAGCGCAGGGACGACGCCTTTATCCACAGCTAAGCCATGTTGGTCCAACCGAACGGAATAGACGTGTAAATGACTTACAAAGGAATGTTGACGGTATCACGGTCTCCGTGTGAATTACCCTGTAACAAACTTGGACGTAAGCACGGCGTTGGCTGCCACAATGGATGTATGGAAGTGCCCGCTGCTGATGCTCACTCCATCGACCCAGTTGGTGGCCTAGGAGATCAGGGTGCACAAATAGCCATGAGGTTGCAACGTGTGCATCAGAAAATTCCTTGGGCTATCCAAGTCCACAATGCGCCTGGTATCGAAAAGCGCGGCCTAGCGCTCAGTTATTCTAAGCGAAGCGGTGAACCACTGGCACTTTACGTAACTCTTGGAACGTTGACGTTCGGACGTTCATGGAGAGACCTGAGTGACCACAAGTCCACCGTGACTGTTTCTGGTGTCTCGAACTTGAACTACATGTGAGAGCCCGGGGACGTACATTATCCGTGTCCTACCTCGAAGGTCTCGAGTAAAGGACGTATATTGCGGAGGCAATATACCTGCCTGCCACTGCCTTTTGGTGAGTCACTATGACCACTCCGACCCGTTGAAAAGTGCCGAACTTGTGAGGGGTCGCAAGTTCCCGGCAATTCAGTTGGCCCGGCGTGCTGTTTCATGGGGTGAGACGTGCTGTCTCACGTGAGCGTGAGTGATTCCAACGGGCCGTGCGTGTCCGGGAATCCGGAAAACTGAACCGGAGCCTGGATCGTACCCGGTTGCCATTTGCCGTTCCAGATATTGGCTCAAGTCTACCGTCAGTGGCTAAGCATGCCACACACCGGCTCTGCGTCTTCTCGCGACAATCTATGGAGGGAGGAGGATTGGGGCAGCTCACGGTGAGTCATGCCCGTATTGAGACAGTGTCCTTTTTCACTTACCTAGAAATCCGCACACCAGTGGTTCATCATCTTCCCCATCTCGGCCACCATCACCTCCGCGTTTTGAACGGACGTCCGAACCCGGTCGTCCCCCGTATTTGGCTGAGGAATACGAGCTTTCCCCGAATTTGGAGGAATGGTCCAGGAGTGCTCACCGCCACCGGCTTCGTCCGTACTACCGTGACGGCGATACGATCGACTGGTGGCACGAAGACGCATCGGACCGGGAACGATGGAAGAATTTAGTCTCCCAGAAAGGCATCAGAAGATTGATTTCTCCCCTCGTGGACGTCACCAAGCTATGGTTCGTCATCATTTTCACCGGCATTTGCGTGGGCTTGGCGGGCGGATGGTTGGACATACTGGTCATGTGGTGAGCACCCTTCCCTTTCGTTGTCGGGTTTACCGTTCACATCTATGCGTCTTTAAGGTTGTCTGGTCTTAGGGAGGGTAGGTGTGGACGGGGATTTCTGTGGAATCCAGTCGAGTGCTGCGCTGGCGTAGAGCGTATGTGGACCCCATTCAGATATCTTTTATATTTCACTAGGGAATTTCCTAGCGGGTCAGGTATGTCATGAATGGCAACCCTGGAGCCAGTACTTGGGGATCAGCTCTATACTGGGTCAATCGCTCTTTCATGCCTTTGCATATATTCTATTATCAGTACGCGCTTCCTCACAATTCGAAAGTCTCTTTCACTTACTTTCTCTCTTCAGACGGCTTTCGCAGCCAGCGCTGCGGTCTTGGTAATCTCATATGCCCCACAGTGAGTCACAAATTGGCGAATGCATTTGATGGCCTAGTTGACTGTGAAAGGAAGTGCTTTCCATACCGGAAGTAGGTGCTCCCTGACTGGACTTATTTATCGTGACGAATGGTGTCCCAGTTCCAGAAATTAAGGCTGTGAGTGGAGCAAAAATGCTAGATGTTTGTCCTTTGACCATCGCGCAACCCTACAGATCCTTGGCGGCTATGTCTTCGACTCATTTCTGAGCTCTTGGACGCTTCTGATAAAGGCGCTCGGTCTTGCGCTTTCTGTCTCCTCTGGGCTGTCTCTTGGAAAGGAGGTGAATCTCACGTCTCCTTCAACATGTTGCCGTCTCTCATAATAGTAGGGGCCTTTGGTGCATGTATCATGCTGCATGTCGTTCCTTTTCATGAAGCTTTTCTCAAAATTTCATCAAAACGAAGGTACCCTCTCCTCCTTGACATTAGGCGTCACTCATCATCGTTCAGCCCAAAAGCGCAAAATTCTGGCGGCCGCGGCCGCAGCCGGTATCTCGGTTGCGTTCGGAAGTCCCCTTGGTGGGGTCCTCTTCTGCCTCGAAGGCAGGTTGCGCTGTTCTACGTATATCCTTTTGTGGAACTTAGCTCCGCTTCTCAGAACTCGATGCCTTCGGCGGCGATTTTGACGTGATGTGGCGCGGGTTCGTGACTTCGGTCATCGCGGCTGTCGCATTGCAATATGTGGACCCATTTAGGACCTCCAAACTCGTTCTGTTCCAAGTTTGTTTTGATCCGTTTCGCTGCTACCTTGTAGATTTAGTGATAGCTTACGTTCGCAGGTGACAAGTGTCAGTAACACCTGGCTGGCTTTTGAACTCGTTTGTACATTTCCCAATATCCCCTGGCATGAAATCTGATGTCGCGCAGATTCCTTGGTTGTGTCTTGCTGTGATTGGTGTACGCCCATCCCACGACTTCTCCTTGGTGAGCGGGAGTTCTGAACAGAAATTGCGCAGGGTGTTCTCGGCTCTTTCCTGATAAAACTAAACATCGCGGCTGCGGTATACCGAAGGAACAGCGTACTACATGAATGGCCACTTTTAGAGGTCACAGGCGCAGCGGCCGTGACTGCAGGTGTGAGCTACCTGGTAAGAGTCAACACAGGCCGGTCACATAAGCAAGAAAGTTGACATCTTTATCTTATAGGTTGTTTTCCTCAGGTCAGAGTCTCGCTCCCTCGCGCCTGGGTCTGTTCATAAAGGCATTTTAGGGTTCCTTCTTCCGATCTTGTAGCGAACCTCATTCAAGAATGTGATCCCCAACGCATCGATTTTCACGGGCTGTGCAAGTGAGTTCGTTCGTGTCGTTACGACTAACAACCAAAACTGAGGACTTCATAGCCCGACTGCTATGTGGGAGAATGTATTTTTACTGGTACTGACTGGGGCAGTGAAGGTCGGCCTTACGGCGTGGACATTTGGCATGATGGTGCGACCAATCTCATTAGCCCGACAAATGTACGTGACGCTTTACAGGTGCCAGCTGGAATATTCTTGCCAACAATCACGATTGGCGCATCACTTGGACGTGCAGTCGGGCTCCTGACGTATGTGTTGATTTTTACTCCTTGAATCGTTTGACTTGACGGTGCTTTAGTCAGGGACTATACCGTGCATACCCTAAAGCATGGCTATTCTCTGCCTGCCCACCCGATCCAACAGTTCGCTGCATCTCTCCTGGCTTCTACGCCGTTATCGGCGCATCATCGATGTTGGCTGGCGTCACTAGAACGACTGGTAAGTGATACCCTAGTCTTGAACAGGAATGATGTATTCATGACCTGGAAGTTTCACTCGTCGTGATTGTATTTGAGGTGACGTGCGAACGCATTTGCGAAAGTAGGATAGTTAATTGATAGCTGTGAACAGCTAACGGGCGCGCTATCGCACGTACTTCCCATTATGATCTCCGTCATGGTCTCAAAATGGGTCGCTGATGCACTTGGCCCTGACGGAATTTACACGTCATGGATTGCGCTCCGTCGATACCCGTGGCTTCCGCCGATAGAATTTCGCGATAATGGTGAGATAGCGGCCGATGCGATGACCCCAGTCAAGAATCTGGTCGTCTTGCACGAGGGTTCACCTCTTGGCGAGCTAAGTGAGTATTGCGTTCATTTTCTATTGGCTGGAGACACCTGACACGAATAATAACACAGAAAGATTAGTGGAAACGTGGGAATATCACGGTTTTCCTGTCGTAGAGAACGGGACTTTTCTGGGATATGTGCCACGGGAAAAGCTCGAAAGTTTTATTGGTTCGTGCTTTGTCCTTGCCTACCTTTGAAGTCCTTGATCGGCTGACTAACCGTGTTTGCAGTGCCTCTCCTCTCCGAGAGTGGAGGGGCGACTCGCATCGGCAAATTTCGTGGCCCGCACGATGGCGACTCTGCGGACCTGTCACCGCTGTTGGAGGATACCATGCAGTTACGAAAGGAGGTTCCATTAGAGCTCGTTGTGAACATGTTCCGCAAACTGGTAAGCCTTTTTTTTTTCACTTCTGCTTCCTGATTGCATTGTTTCACCTACATTGCTTTTCTTTGTGCGATAGAATCTGCGGCACATCACGTTCTCGCAGGCCGGAGAACTGACGGGCATGATCACAAAACCGGACATCGTAGGTCTGTCAACGGCGCACTTTGTCCATCGTGGCGTGCTCGCAGAGGAGAGGAACACGGACAGTAGTAAATGACCTTTTTTATTACCATCCCCCCCAAAAAAACACCGATGTTCTTAGCCCCAGCGCGCACTACGTGCGTGCCACGTGTATTAGTAGAGTTTTTTTTTTGACAGATCTAGAAGGCCTGGTTTTGCCGTGACTCTCACGCTTTAGTTGAGCTTGTGTAGCTGGCGTCCTACTCAGCCTAGATAATGCTAGATGTTGTATCACACCTTGCCCTCGCGACGATTTTTAGCCACGTGTTATTCACACATGGGCATGTTTTCCATGCTGGGGCCGTCGCTCATTACAGTTCATGCTGGTGCCTAACCTACATGGGACACGGCGACATAAGTTTGCCAAACCTGCTAGAGTGCGTGATCAGACTCCCAGAATGGTTCGGGTTTGTATATACAAAAAAGCACATACGAGGGTCATATGTGACCTGACAACCCACTCTCTATCCAACTGCGTTTGTGAGAAAGTGCCTGTTTGGAAGTTGCTACGACGTCGCGATATTGCAGGTTTGTCGAGGTGTTGTACTCTTCACGGGGCTTGTTAATAATACCAACACATTGTTTCCGATGGCAGAGGTCTTCAACCCTCTAAGCCACTGCCGTTATCGTATCATACTCGTATGACAAGTGACTCGCGAAGCTTTTGCCAAAAGATTGTGGCCCTCGACTAAGTAAATGACGAACTTCGGAGACAGGCCCTAGGATTCGTATCTTGCCGCGTACATAGATATCGCCAGTCATTCGCCGTCCGTCAAGACCATGTCCGTAAATGTCGAGGATGTATAGTGAAGTTGGTTCGGTCTCAGTGAGGGTATATCAATGAATATGACGGGCGAATGCAGGTGCAGTGTCCAATTAATCGTTCATGTTCGAAGTGTTGAAAATGAGGATAATGACTTGGCGGTCAGCTTAACCAATAGCTACAGCCTGAGTGAGGGACTTTGTGGACGACTATACTGCCATAATTATTTAGATTAGAAACCCTCAACATTACCTCCCTAGTTATCGAAGAGAGAACCTCGATGGGAAATCATACTATTCGATTCACTGATACTGATAACACCGATTGAGGGGGAGAAGTTGGGAACAGGAGTGGAGTGGAGAAATTTCTAGATAGCAGCGCCTACTGGTCCCGTAAAAGGTAAATGGTAAACAGTAGTAAATTCGGCTAACTAACATCCAACGTCACGTGAGTGCTGAGGTCCTCCGTCCTCCACTGGATGCAACTTATTGACAACTCCTCAAAATAACGGATTCCATAAGTGAAATGTTACTAATATACATTTTTCATTTTCTGTTTCTTTATTGTTGTTGCTGTTGCAAAGTTATCACCCTCGTTGGCCATCTTTTCACGTGACGTTGGATGATCCCTGCTTACCTCAGCTGTATTATGTAGCGTACTAGGAGCGTAGTTGGCGGCCTTCTACTAGTACTGTTTAAATCGTGACCTTCAATTCCTTACCGGCCTTTACCGTCTGTCGTTAACCCCGTCATCGTCAATTCTGACTCCTATTGCATGTCTCATTGGCTGCATGACGCCATCCAGCTTCCATCCATCGGAAGTATTGCCCAAAGTGTGCCTAGTCATGTGTCCCAGCAACGGAGGTACGCTTGTCCCTCTCATCGTCTTATGATCGAATTCAGATTAGAGGCCCCCAATGGGCAACAGGCCACGGCATACATCTATCCATGTCCTCGACGATGATTCGATTCTCAACATATTTCACTTCTGTCGACCTGTTCTCCTGGACAGAGCCGTGTTCGACGATCACGACATTTTAATGGGCGGAGAGTGGGTCCGCGAACGCTGGTGGTACGACCTCGCTCACGTTTGCCGACGATGGCGGTGCATCGTACTTGGGTCGTCATCCCGCCTGCGTCTTTGTCTCCTTTTAAAATATAACACGCCGGTTGCACACATGCTGGAACACTCACCACCCCTGCCACTCGTTATTGATTGCTGGCGGATGGGAGTGATGGGAGTCGAACCATCTCGCATGGTAGAAATTGAAGAGGGTATATTACTTGCTCTCCAGCACCGTGATCGAATCTGCCGCATACGCATTATATCGCCCCTTCCCAGCTTGCAAAAGTTCATCATGGCCCTGGATGAGGAATTTCCGATACTGGAGTACTTATATGTCGCGCCCGGACCTCCGGTGGAGAGCGACATGGCTCAGAGCCTGGTGCTCCCTCACACATTCCAAGCGCCACACCTACGCTACCTCATATTGACAGGCTTTGCCTTTCCAACAGGACATCCATTATTTCCCACTGCCGTGGGCGTCGTCACGCTCTCGCTCCGAAAAATCCAATCGGACGCTAACTTCTGCCCAAGTGACTTGCTCCGTCTGCTCTCACTGTTGCCACAATTGGAGTCCATCACGATTGGGTTTCATTCCCCCTTTATCAACCTCGATGTCGAGATGCAGCTGTCAATAATGTCGAACATGATGCACCTGACACTCCCTAACCTTCGCCACTTTGCATTTGAAGGCATCAGCGCTTACTTGGAAATGCTTCTCCCTCGAGTCACCGCCCCTCGCCTCAGAAGGCTCCGGATCTACTTCCTCAACAACATGACCTTTTTCGTCCCGTGTCTCCGAGACTTTATGAGCAGAGCACAGAACCTTCATTTTCACACTGCGACGGTCATGTTCTCTCGCTCGAGTATTCGGATTTCACTGCACAACCGTAAGATAGGCCGCCGGATGTGTACTTTCAGCATGGATGTCGTTTGCAACCCCCACGACTGGCAGGTGTCTTGCGTGGCACAAATATTCACTGTCCTTGGTCCATTATTCCCCGAAGTGGTGGGCCTCACTCTTGGCTACAGTGGACAACCTTCAGAGTGGCATCGCGAAGGAGATCGAACTGAGTGGCGTACCCTTCTTGGGTCGTTTCACAACGTGAAGACGCTCTTAATCAACGGAAGCCTTGCAAAAGAGATCTCTCGTTCTCTACGATCGGCGGTCGGAGAATCCTCCGCGGATATATTACCCGAGCTGAAGAAACTCGACTATTACACATTGGGGGCAAGTGATACATTTTCCTCATTTATCAATGCACGTCTGGTCGCAGGCCGTCCTGTCATGCTGGTGGTCCATCGTTAAATCACCTTACGCTCTTGAAATTTGCCGGTTTCAACGTTGACTGTTCCCTGTTACCATTTACTGCACCGTGCCGTATGTGTAAACTCGGCCTCATCTGTGGCCATATTTGTTCTTCATCCGTCTGATAATCCATCCAGGTGTATTTATAGATGCAACAACTGTGGTAGTCACGATGAATTCGCCACGTTGAGCCATACCTCGCCTCGCCTCACCTCCGCTTCTAGCCAACTTGAACACACCTATTCCTCCCGACACCCTCCCCACCTTTTTGCGAACTCAGGGAAAGCGAAGAAGTCAAAAACTCAAAGAAATGCTGAATACTTCTGCCTCATCTCACTATACACTTAATATCAGTCCCGTTTCAATTTTACCAGCTTTCTGTTATACACCATTCACCCTTGTTGGCCATCTTTTCACGTGACGTTGGATGATACGCTTACCTGAGCTGTATTATGTAGCGTAGTTGGCCCGAATTTACTCCTGTTTACCGTCTATCGTGACCTTCAATTCCTTCCTTACCGTCTGTCGTTAACCCCGTCATCGTCAACTCTGGCTCCTATTGCATGTCTTATTGGTTTCATGACGCCATCCAGCTTCCATCCATCGGAAGTATTGCCCAAAGTGTGCCTAGTCATGTGTCCCAGCAACAGAGGTACGGCGCTTGTTACTCTCCCACTGTCTTATGATCGAATTCAGATTAGAGACCACCCGGGTGACAGACCACGGCATACATCTATCCATGTCCTCGACGATGATTCAATTCTCAACATATTTCACTTCTGTCGACCCGTTCTCCTGGACGGTGCCGTGTTCGACGATCACGACGTTTTAATGGGCGGAGAGTGGGTCCGCGAACGCTGGTGGTACGACCTCGCTCACGTTTGCCGACGATGGCGGTGCATCGTACTTGGGTCGCCATCCCGCTTGCGTCTTTGTCTCCTTTTGAAATATAACACGCCGGTTGCAGACATGCTGGAACACTCACCACCCCTGCCACTCGTTATCGATTACTGGCGGATGGGAGCAATGGGATTCGAACCATCTCCCATGGTAGAAAGTGAAGAGGGTAGTATATTGCTTGCTCTCCAGCACCGTGGTCGAATCCGCCGCATACGCATTATATCGCCCCTTCCCAACCTGCGAAAGTTCATTATGGCCATGGATGAGGAATTTCCGATACTGGAGTACTTACATGTCGCGCCCGAACCTCCGGCGGAGAGCAACATGACTCAGAGCCTGGTGCTCCCTCACACATTTCAAGCGCCACACCTGCGCTACCTCATATTGACAGGCTTTGCCTTTCCAACAGGACATCCATTATTTCCCACTGCTGTGGGCGTTGTCACGCTCTCGCTCCGAAAAATCCAATCGGACGCCAACTTCCGCCTAAGTGACTTGTTCCATCTGCTCTCACTGTTGCCACAATTGGAGTCCCTCACGATCGGGTATCATTTCCCCTTTACCGGCCGTAATGTCGGGACGCAGCTGTCAATAACGCCGAACATGATGCACCTGACACTCCCTAACCTTCACCACTTTGCATTTGAAGGCATCAGCGCTTACTTGGAAATACTTCTCCCTCGAGTCACCGCCCCTCGCCTCAGAAGGCTCCGGATCTACCTCTTCAACAACATGACCTTTTTCGTCCCGTGTCTCCGAGACTTTATGAGCAGAGCACAGAACCTTCATTTTCACACTGCCGCAGTCATGTTCTCTTCCTCGAGTATTCAGATTTCGCTGCACAACCGTAAGATGGGCCACCGGATGTGTACTTTCAGCATGGATGTCGTTTGCTACCGCCACGACTGGCAGGTGTCTTGCGTGGCACAAATATCCACTGTCCTTGGTCCATTATTCCCCGAAGTGGTGGGTCTCACTCTCAGTGGACAACTTTCAGCGTGGCATCGCGAAGGAGATCGCACTGAGTGGCGTACCCTTCTAGGGTCGTTTCACAACGTGAAGGCGCTCTTAATTAACGGAGGCCTTTCCGAAGAGATCTCTCGTTCTCTACAATCGGAGGACGGAGAATCCTCCGTGGATATATTACCCGAGCTGAAGAAACTCGACTATTACACATGGGGGGAAAGTGGTACTTTTTTTTCATTTATCGATGCACGCCAAGTTGCACGCCGTCCTGTCAAGCTGTCCATCGTTAAATTACGTTACCCTCTTGAAATATGCCGGTTTCAACGTTGACTGTACCCTGTTACCATTTATTCCACCGTATGTGTAGACTTACTTGGCCTCCTCCGTGGCCACCTTTGTCCTTCATCCGTCTGATAATTCATCCAGGTGTATTTATAGATGCAACAACTGTGGTAGTCACGATGAATTCGCCACGTTGAGCTATGCCTCGCCCAGCCTCCGCTTCTAATCAAGTTGAACACTCCCATTCCTCTTGACGCACCCCTCCCCACCGTTTCGCGAACTCAGGGAAAGCCGAAAAGCCAAAAGCCAAAAACAGTTGCTGGATACCTCTGACTCGTCTCACCATACACTTATCATCAGTTTCCGTCCCACTTTAACCAGCTCTCCGTCGCTTTCCAGGCCTTTTTTCACTCCCACAACCACAAAAAGGGGTAATGGTACCCGACGGTCTGGCTGCGATGGACAACTGCGAGTATCGTCGGTTGTCAGGTTAGTGTTAAGGTTAGGTGTGTGGGTCGTGGTTGATCACAAGGCCGATCAGCTGAAGGTTTGGCAGCTCGGTTCTTTCTGATAATCATCGCGGGCGCGGGCGTCACTGGGCCAGGAAACCCATTTGCTATTAATTCTAACCCCAAAACGTTCTGCGCTGCTCGGTTCTGCTTATCAGAGATATCACAGATAAACAAAACAACTACATTACACCCCTTTTACCCAACCCTTCCCTCCTAAAGGAAACGTAATGTTACAGTCGATTCCCAACGTGTCCGGAATGTTGATAGGATGTAGTAGTATTTCGAGTTCAAAATTATCCAATCACCGCACATTCAACAAGCAAAATTACAATCGATCACATCCAATCAATTAGCCAGATCGTGTCAACTGGGGGCATGCTACAGTCGAGCTATCAGTAAGAACTATCCCATATAACTGACGAAAACCTTACCTGATGGATCCCTACGCCCATTTTCCGAGCAACGCCATGAGCCCGCAACCGAGCATCATACAGGCGAGCGCATACAACAGCTTCCCGAGACTCGCCTCGCGCATCTCCTGGCTGAACAGGAACTCGTGGGCGAGAAGCTCAACGAAGCCCGTGTACATGAGGATGCCCGCGCTGAGGGAGTCGAGGACGCCGGAGACCATGGTCGCACGCGTCGAGCCCGGGTTGTACGTCGTGCGCACACCGAGGCCCACCGCGATGCCTATGGGCGTCGTGATGCCGTAGAGGAACGCGCCAACGTATGGAACGTAGCGGTATTTCGGGGGAAGTCTGAGGTACGCCAGTCGTGAGCCAATGCCGAGACCTTCGAACGTTTCTGTGATGGGACGTCAATGAACCCCCGTTCGACGGGGTCATCGTTGATGGAGAATACATACGATGGAAGATGATGACGACGAAGAGGACTTTGAACTTGGCGTCTACGGCCAAGGTGAGGCCAATCAGGACGCTGAAAAAAAACAGGCTTTGTTATCATCCGGTGCGGAACAATAGGAACAGGGACACGGGAGGAAAAGAGGAGAAATACATGCCTGTGCAAGACGACACCAAACTCGAGGATGGCGACACCAATCAGCTGAGCCATGGCGTCTTCGTCGCTCTGCACCGATTGTTTGTTCCTCGTATCCATATGATGGTATGCATGGGCAACGTCAGAAGTCTTTGTGACTTTCTCGATATCTGAACCATCGCCGGATGGGGGGTCTTGTGCGGCATCCGCTTCTGGACCGTGAGCGGCATAGGAGCCTACCTGGTGGCCATGGGGATCTACTCCAAGATGAAAAGGCAGAGTATGAGAGGTGCACATTGAGATGCGATAGTTGGGGAAAGGGGGTGTTAGTTAGAAGGGGACACGACATACCATGGTGGATGCCAAGCTTCTTGAGCTTGGCTGTGCCGACGCGGAAGGCAACGACTTCAACAATAAATATGCTTAAGGAGGACAGAAGAGCCAGCGCCAGGGGGTAAGGCTGCATGTATCGCGGGCGCCGATTAGAAACGGTAAAATCGAAATAGAAGAATGGAGAGTGTGCGCACATAGTCTTGCCAAGCAGGTGCAAGACATGGTGAGGTGAGCTCTCCTATGCCGGGGGCAAGGAGATGGATAAATGCGGTGGCGATGATGACACCCGAGCCAAAATATTTGGCGGTCCTGGGTCCCGTTGATGAGATATAATGGGAGAGGGGACGAAAGCTTACTCGAATGCGGCCGGTGGGATGTGTGCTATGCGCGATCGGTGGGCGACGACGGGGAAGGTTGCACCGAATGAGCTAGCGGCCCAAATGATGAAAACGGAGGCTATGCGAAGGCCTGTGAAATTGGTGGCACCTCCACCTGAGCCACAGTTGTCGGAAACGGAAGACATGGGCAGATCGGGGAGAGATGACTATGCTTGGGATGGAAGGGGAGAGTCCCACGACGACATGGGGGGTGCAGGTATATAACGAACTGAACGAGTCACCGATTGGACGAAGACTCGCGTAACCGGGGAGGTACCCTTAGTACCTTTCGTGGATAACCTCGCCGTTTGATTCGCCCATGCATTGCTCGTCATGTGTCATTTCACCAGGCGAGTTACAACACAACAAACCCTCGGTCACAAATATGTACAAATCCATCGAGTACCCTCGCAGTCCCGTGCCTCGATATCTTATCGCCGAACACATCCCACGTCCGCCGCACCGGCACGATGATTTCCTAGACCCTTCGGTTCATGGAAGCAGGCCAGGATCAGTAAGATTAATGTCAGGGACGTCTCATCCCGGGTCGGAACTTGTATTTATCTCGAGTTTGAATAACAATTTACCAGTAATTTACCACGTTTCGGGAATATCGCCTAAATCCGAACATTAATGTTGTGTATCTATCACCGAAATTGCTGAAAACCAATACAGTATTCTATCTTATGCACAGACTCACGAAGGTCTTTGGCTCGATGACAATTATGACCTGCAGGGCTACACAACTACCGACGTCGACATAGGCGTTTTCGATATTCCGACTCAGCTGTCTGCTTTGATTGATGGGCGTGTGGGGCGCCCCGCAACCGGAGCCCTTGGCTGTAATGCCGTTGTTCCCACCAATCAATTTTGTCACCGTCGTTCCAGGTTTCCAAGCAAAGTGCTTCCATTCACGGAACTGACAACCCGTGACCGGAAACTCAACGGAAACACGGAAACCGCTTGCCGCCGAACATCAGAAGGCTGTGCAACCCGCGGGGGCCGCCGGCCCGCAAACGACGCTTCCTGCCTGGGCCCATACAGTACTGTATCCCAGGGGCGGCGTGTGCCACGCCACGATGAGCAGCAGCAGCAGCAGCAGCACAAACACTTCAGCTGGGCAGTCTACTCCTACTCGCTCTACTCATACCTCCCGTCCGCTCCCCCCAGGCACCATCCTCGGACCAGACGGCAAACCCTGCAAAATCTGCACCTCCTTCCGGAACTGGAAGCCACCCAAGACCGATCCGACAACGACGAGCACAGGAAAGAAAAGCAGCGACGACCAGGGCGGTGCGGCAGCGCGCGCCATCGCATCCGCCACCGCCCTCGCTGCGTCCGCATCGGCTGCAGGAGCAGGAGCAGGGGCAGGGGCAGGAGTAGGTCTTCAAGGAGATGACGACGCCCTGGCACGACGACGGGCAGCCGCGATGTGTCCTCCAGACGTGGACTCGCTCGGCCGCGCCACATGGACCTTCCTACACACCACGGCGGCGTACTACCCCGACCGCCCCACGCCGACGCAGCGCGCGCACATGCTGCAGCTCCTCCACGCGCTCCCGCAGCTCTACCCGTGCGCGCACTGCGCGGGCGACCTCGGCGCCCGCATCCGCCGCCGCCCGCCGGACGTGCGCTCCCGCGTGGCGCTCTCCACGTGGCTTTGCGAGACGCACAACGAGGTGAACGCGATGCTCGGCAAGCCTGCGTTCGATTGCGGGCGCGTGGACGAGCGGTGGAGGGATGGGCCGAAGGACGGGAGTTGTGATTAGGGTCCGTGCTGGGGCTGGACTTTTAGATATGTTATTATACGACCCTTCCGCTCTCTCCACTCACCGCTTTGCCTACATGTATCCTGACATACAATAGAAACAACCACCACTCTGCAACTCTGCAACACATGGATGGTATACACGGCCTGAAGAAAGAGAACCATTTTCATTCACTCCTAAAGACAAAATCGCCCTGAACGGCGCGCGATACATATCATCTCATTTCATGTGTTGCGACATGAACCGCAGTACTACTACAGTAGTTAGGTGCCGAACCACCGCTGTCCGTCTCGCGTGGAAGGCAAAACACCTTGATTAAACCATACCGCCCATACGACACTCTTCTCGGGTGATTTCACTTCTGAAGGAAGTTGAGGTATGTAGTAATGATCTTCACGTTAAGCAAGAAGATCTTTTGACGGTAACTTCCCGTTGAGCGTGATAGTCAAATGCCGGAGGCCCTGTTAGGAACTCGAAGAAGTGATAATCCAAAGAGCCATCTTTTGCCTATCCTATATGGTGGATTGTGTAATAAAGCCCTTCTGGTCCCTGTCCCAGTTCTGTCAGGTTCCTCAGCCACATGAATGTCAGGACAACGTACCCTGACGGAAATCCCAATGATCCACTCCCGATCTGCCACAATTCCGATGAAATTCAGGT
>QFFA01002096.1:0-10943 GCA_003316565.1 Russula foetens | reverse complement strand
GGAATACAAGTCGAAGACGACTTTGAGCTCTCAATTGGAAACTCAGACACAATTGAACTCATCACAGCGCATAACGAGAAATACGTGGGACCAACCATTGGAAGAACTACGGTCTCTACATCACTAGCCATCTTACATGGAACCAAGCTTGCGGAGATTCCACAAGAATTCCGGCAATATGCAAAGGTCTTTTCAGACGAGGAATCACAGTGACTACCCAAACACCAGCCATGGGATCACAAAATAGACCTTCTACTGAACACTACGATGCGCAAAACGGGAATTTACAGACTTACACCACCAGAACGCAATGTCGCGAACTTACTACTTTTTTAGAAGTAGCGGTGGTGGGCGACGGAGTACTTGTGTTGGAGGTAACTGACCCAGAGGCAGAAGAGCGAGATGGAGAGGCAAAGGACGGCGACTTGTAACAAGCGAATCTGGAGGTGAGGCTCCAGAGTGGACAGTGGGGGTAGACAAGAGAATAGTCTGGGGACTATTCGCTACAATTCGCAGGTCTTATATACTAATACAGGGTGGTCTGTGCGCAGCCTTTAGGGCCGGCACTAGTACAGGTAACGGGTGTAATCTATCCATATATGGTACAAGCTGATCAGTCAGCTGTATGTCGGAGTATCAAAGTGCGTGAGTCATCCCACTGCGCAGTGCTGCGCAATGCTGCGCAGCTGAGTCATGTTTATCGATCGGGCTTGTGATCTTGGGATCGGGTCTAGGGATCTATAGGAGAGGCTATGGGGAATCCCCTGGGGAATCCCCATCGACTTAGTCATTCCGACTGTCTTCCAGACATCGGTAACTGGGTGGACCGCTTTCCCGAAGCGGGCTGTTCCTCCAACGTGGACCGCTTGTCCATTAGAGGCACGTGACTGCACTTGGGCACGTGACATATCACGTGATCTCGAAAGTACGAAGGGGTCACGTGAGATCTCTCAGGGTCACGTGACCTGGGTTTGGACTTCAACACTTGACTATAGCTTGGCTTTAGGGGCGGACTTGGTGGACTTAGGGGCATCGTTCTCGATCCCCTCTTAAGGTCATGTGATCCAGGGTTATGCGTGGAGGTCACGAACGCGGCCGAAGGCCGCGATCGCGACACGCAAGGCGTTACAAGAATACTTAGACTCAGGCCTAAAGAATGGCACTCTATGACGATCCGAGTCCCCTTTCGCGTGCCCTTTCTTCTTTATAGATAAGAAAGATGGCAAACTTCGACCAGTACAAGACTACCGTCCCCTCAATGAGATTACAAGAAAGAACGCGGCACCTATACCTCTCATCCCTGAATTAGTAGACAAGCTACTTGGTGCACGGTTCTTCACCAAGTTGGATGTACGATGGGGATACAACAATATACGAATACGAGAAGGCGATGAATGGAAAACCGCCTTTGCGACCCCTCTCGGTCTCTACGAATCACTAGTCATGACATTCGGGCTTTGCAACGCCCCCGCAACTTTTCAGACCTTCATGGACACACGCTTCGCCGATCTCATCGCCCTCAGACATATGATCGTCTACCTCGACGATATAATGATCTTTGCATCCACTTTAAACGAACTAAAAATGTGGACACACCACGTTCTCAAACGCCTCCAAGAACTGGACCTCTACTTACGAGCAGAAAAGTGCTTTTTCAACCAACGATTGGTTGAATACCTAGGCCTCATTATCTCTGAAGGAGAACTACGCATGGACCCAGTTAAACTCATAGCCATCAAAGATTGGCCACACCCAAAGTCTATCAAGGAAATACAGAAATTCTTGGGCTTTTGCAATTTCTATCGCCGCTTTGTACAAGATTACTCGACATTAGCACGACCACTGTTTGACCTAACCAAGAAGACAATGCCTTGGAATTGGACGCCCTCATGTGAAAACGCATTCACCGCATTACAACGCACCTTGACCACTTCACCAGTCCTCGCGCTCCCGGACTACGATCGTCCATTCACACTAATCACAGATGCAAGTGATTACGCCACAGGAGCTATACTCGAACAAAACGACGCATTAGGTCGATCACACCCAGTCGCCTACTACTCAAAGTCACTCCAGCCAGCTGAATGCAACTACGAAATCCATGACAAAGAACTACTAGCGATTATACACGCTTTGAAGCACTTCTGGCACTACCTACAAGGTAGTCCACACACGACAAAGATCTTCTCAGACCACGCGAATCTCAAGTATTTCACCACGAAACAAACACTGTCACGACGCCAAGCATGTTGGTCACTATTTTTGAGCGATTTTCACTACGAAATTATCCCAAAACCTGGCAAAATGAATAAAGCTGATGCTCTGTCACGGCAGCCAGATTATAAAGAGGGGATAGCATCCGATAATGCAGAAAAAATCTTGCTCACTCCAGACAAATTTCGAATACAAGCACTACGTGTCGCGAACTCACTACTTTAATGCAAGCAGTGGGGGACGACGAGGTACTTGAGTTGGAGGTGACTGTACCAGAGGCAGAGGAGAGACAAGAGGCAACAGAGGACGGCGCAGTGAAGCAAGTGAATCTGGAGGGAAGGCTCCAGAGTGGACAGTGGGGGGTAGACAAGAGAATAGTCTGGGGACTATTCACTACATTTCACAGGTCTTATATACTAATACAGGGTGGTCCGTGCGCAGCCTTTAGGGCTGGCACTAGTACAGGTAACGGGTGTAATCTATCCACATATGGTACAAGCTGATCAGTCAGCTGTATGTCAGAGTGTGAACGTACATGAGTCATCCTGCTGCGCAGATGAGTAAGGCTACTGCGCAATGCTGCACAGCTGAGTAATATTTATTGATCGGGCTTGGGATCTAGGGATCGGGTCTAGAGATCTATAGGAGAGGCTATGGGGAATCCCCTGGGGAATCCCCATCGACTTAGTCATTCCGACTGTCTTCCAGACATCGGTGGCTAGGCGGACCGCTTTTCCGAAGCAGGCCGTTCTTCCAACACGGACCGCTTGTCCGTTAGAGGCATGTGATTGAGCTTGGGCACGTGACACATCACATGATCTTGAAAGTATGGAGGAATCACGTGATTGGTCACGTGTTCTGGTCACGTGAGATTTCTCACCATCACGTGACCTGGGTTTGGACTTCAATGCTTGACTGTAGCTTGGCTTTAGGGGCGGACTTGGTGGACTTAGGGGCGTCATTCTCGATCCCCTCTTAAGGTCATGTGATCCAGGAGTGTGCATGGAGGTCACGAACGCGGCCGAAGGCCGCGATCGTGACACTACGTACCACGGCAATTCCTATCACCCTAATAAACACAGACTTGAAAACAGCGATACAGGATGCGATCAAAATGGATCGCCTTATGGGCCAGCTACTAAAAGAAATCCTTGTTAGTGGCCCTCGAAGCATTACTAAAGGCCTACAAGACTGGAACTACGAAGAAGGCCTTATCTTGAATAAGGGACTCATTTACGTCCCTAATAACAGCGACCTCAAATGCAAAGTTGTACAAACTTTCCACAATGACTTACTAGGACACCCCAGAGAATGGAAAACCATTGAACTTATCACTAGAGAATACTGGTGGCCAGGAATCATGGAATTCATAAAGAACTACATCAAAGGATGCACCACCTGTCAAGCGACAAAGATACGTCCCCCAGTCAAAATACCGATCAAGCCAAACGAAATCCCTACTGGAGTATGGGAAACCATCACTATGGACTTCATTGTAGACCTTCCCATGTCAAAAGGATATGATAGTATCCTTACGGTTGTAGACCGCCACAGCAAAGCAGTCATTCTATCACCCTGCCACAAAACCATCACAGCAGAACAAACAAGCCAACTACTCATGGACAATGTATGGAAACGCACGGGTTTCCCTCTAACAGTTATCTCAGATCGCGGACCACAATTTGCAGCACAAGTAACCCGAGAACTATGGCGTAAACTAGGAATAGAGCAAAGGCTCTCTACAGCGTTTCACCCACAGACGGATGGAGAATCCGAACGAGTCAACCAAGAAATTGAGCAATACCTACGCATTTGTGGAAACTTCCAACAAGACAATTGGGCAGACTTACTCCCCATCATAGAATTCGCGCACAATGCACGCCCTCATCGCAGCACCCATAAATCACCATTCGAGATCTGGTATGGGTTTCAGCCCACCTTTAAACCACCACTGTACCTACAAACCAGACTACAAAGCGTTGACGAACGTGTACAATATCTAGAGCAAATATGCAAAGAAGTCACAGCGGCTCTATTACTCGCAGCTAATGAAATGTGCAAGGGAAAGCCCCCTGAACCATCACACGTCTTCCACAAAGACGACCTTGTTTTACTTGAAGCCACGAATCTCCAGACTACCCATCCTAAAGCCAAACTTGCACCACGACGCTATGGCCCCTTTAAAGTCCTATGGGCCACTGCTACTAACTGCAAACTAGAACTACCTCCGATGATGAAGATACATCCCGTGTTCCACAACTCGCTATTGAAACCATACGTTGAAACTGCCTCACACGGCCCTAACTTTGAAAGACCACCACCAGAAATTGTTGGCGATGAAGAAGGACACTACGAGATAGAACAAATCCTTAAATCCTGGCCTACACGAAACCGCAAAAGTACACAGTACCTTGTCAAATGGAAAGGCTACCCAGACTCCAAGAACTCCTGGCTACTGGCCAAAGAATTAACACATGCCAAAGAACTACTACAGAAATTCGAAACACGACACAGACAAGTTCAAGCCTTGCAGGCGCAAGAAAAGCCTAAAGAGGGGATACTGTCGCGATCGCAGCCTTCGGCCGCGTTTGTGACCTCCACGCACACTCCGGGATCACATGACCTTAAGAGGGGATCGAGAACGATGCCCCTAAGTCCACCAAGTCTGCCCCTAAAGCCAAGCTATAGTCAAGCATTGAAGTCCAAACCTAGGTCACGTAACCCTGAGAGATCTCACGTGACCAAGCCACGTGACCAATCACGTGACCCCTCTGCACTTTCGAGATCACATGATAGGTCACGTGCCCAAGTCCAGTCACATGCCTCTAACGGACAAGCGGTCCGCGTTGGAGGAATGGCCTGCTTTGGGAAAGTGGTCCGCCCAGCCACCAATGTCTGGAAGACAGTCGGAATGACTAAGTCGATGGGGATTCCCCAGGGGATTCCCCATAGCCTCTCCTATAGATCTCTGGACCCGATCCCTAGATCACAAGCCCGATCGATAAACATTACTCAGCTGCGCAGCATTGCACAGTAGCCTTACTCATCTGCGCAGCAGGATGACTCATGTACGTTCACACTCCGACATACAGCTGACTGATCAGCTTGTACCATATATGGATAGATTACACCTGTACCTGTACTAGTGCCTGCCCTAAAGGCTGCACACGGACCACCCTGTATTAGTATATAAGACCTGCGAATTGTAGCAAATAGTCCCCAGACTATTCTCTTGTCTACCCCCCACTGTCCACTCTGGAGCCTTCCCTCCAGATTCACTTGCTTCACTGCGCCGTCCTCTGCTGCCTCTTGTCTCTCCTCTGTCTCTGGTACAGTCACCTCCAACTCAAGTACCTCGTCGTCCCCCACTGCTTGCATTAAAGTAGTGAGTTCGCGACAAAGGGCGGTTTTGAGGAGTGAAGTCATTGTCATTGTTGTCACTTGTTATGAGTGAGAGAACAAGGGCATCTGTGGGGTGTACATCAGAAGGGAAGGTGTTGAGCCAGCTCACCACCCATGTGCTGAGTGCGAGTGCATTGTTGACCCAATCTTTGGGGTCATTGTCTTCTTCTTCACTGGGAGCGGGCTTGTGTCTTGAGAGTCCATCTGGTCCCTTGTGTTTGTTGGCAGGGATGTGAACTAACTTGAAATCGAAAAGGAGGATGGCCGCGATCCAGTGATTGATTGTGGCGTTCGGCTGGACGTCAAGGTTGCTGAGCATGCCCTTGATGTAACTTGTGTCAACTTCTACAACAAGGTTGCGGACGCTGATGAGGTAAAGACGCATGGCGCGAAGGGCTCGGAACAGACCATATAGCTCCAGCTTGGCTTGAGAGTAATGTGACTCATGCTCGTTCCATGAAATGGAACTGAAATGAGAGGGGCGGCGGCATCCATCGGCACAGTCTTGAGCGAGGATCCAGCCTACCCCGCGTACCGATGAGTCGACTGAGAGATATATGGCACAGTCAGTGGAGTAATCGATGGAAATAAGAGTGGGGGACTGGACGATCGTGTCTTTGAGTTCTTGCATGGCGTGTTCGTGTTCTTCTTGCCAAGTGAAGGGCGCGCCTTTGTGGGTGAGGTTGACAAGCGGCCTGGCGATTGCTGAGTAATTCTTGATCCAGATACACATGTATCCAGTGATGCCTAAGAAGGCACGGACATCGGAGAGGTTCTTGCAGTTGGGCCAATCACGGATCTTGGATATCTTGGAGTCATCGGGGATGCGGCCTTTGTAATTGCATTTGTGGCCTAGTATTGTGACTTCGGGGACAGCAATGGCAATCTTCTTGGCTGAGATGGTGGCACCAGCGCAGAGAAAGTGATGGAAGATGCGATGGATGTCGTTGAGATGCTCCCAGACGAAGCATTGGATCTGTGGGTTAGCGGGAATTGTCTCATACCCACCATCCTCAGTCTCGTAACACGTCAGAGGTCCTTTGATGCCGGTGTCATCCACAAAGGGCTGAGCGGGATCAGGAATCTCGGGCTTGAGAATAAAAACAACGTTGCCATGAAATATTGGCACAGCGCCAGTGTATCCCTGTGGCAAACATGTTAGTCGAAGGGTTTCTATGGGGGACTGGACAGTGGTAAGATTGCAGGATGCAATGTCGAGGGTGCAGTGGTCATAGCTGACGAATAAGTCGAGGATCATGTAGCACGATCAACTGGCCATGGCTTTGATAACTTGATCAGGGATTGGTGGGACGCCGGAGTTGCGGATGGTGATGGCATTGAGGGGCTGGAGGTTGTGGACGAGTCGAAGAGCACCGCTCTTTTTCTTCACGCAGAACCAACAGGAGCAGTACGAAGCGTTGGAATGCTCGTATACTCCCACAGCAAGCTTCTCCTGAAAGATCTTGATGACGTCTTCAAGGATGCCTGGTGGGATAGGAAGGTTCTTGTACGCCCAGGGGATGTGTTCAATAATGGGGATCTTAACAGGAGAGAAGTACTCATTGCTGAACCTTCCCTTCTCTGCTTCCATCCATGCGAGAGCGCGCTTGTTGAGTTTGAGGATATAGTGCATGAGTTTGAGTTCCTTGGGCCAGAGGAAGTCATCGGGATTGAGATTGAGTTTGTTGAGGCACTCTTGTGTGAGGCGTTTGCCTGGCGTGAAGTTGGGTGGGTGAGTTGGCAATGGAGGAAGCGAGAGGAGGGGGTCTTTAGGGATGCGTCGGATGGTACAGAATTCTTTGGGAAGGGTTGCAGGGACAGGCCACACTTTCTTGTCGACTTTCTTGTATTTGAGAATGAGGGTCAAAGGGTCGATTGGCGGGAGTGGAGGGAGCACATATCGTGCGGTGGCTTGTTCAGGTGCAGGAAGAGGTGGCGAGGGTGTGGAGTCGATGATGGAGAGTATCTTGACTGCTGGTGCTCATCCAGCACGAGGGCGAGTGGGGATGAAGACCCTTCGAGAGAAGTTAGCTGGGTCGTGCACAGAAAATTCTACCTCGCTGTTGGGAAGATCCTCGAATTGGCTTAGAGCCACTTGCTGAAAAGGCCGGCCTAGGAGGAGGCCAAAGGACGCGTGTTCGACGACGTGCATGTGAATCTTGAGCGACACATCGCCGACCTGAAGAGTGAGATTTTCTGCGCAGCCTACTGTCCAATTTATAGCACCGTTCGCTCCTTCCATTTCGATGAGGTGTTGGGGGTTGATGCGGGCTCCAAGCGATTGCACAATGTCAAGATGAATGATGATGATCTGCAAGCCGGTATCAAGGATTGCTGGGATCTTGGTGCTGTGGTTGAGCAGGATGTCAAGTTCTTGCAGGAGAAGGCAGAAGGCGGGTGGTCGCCTGGTGATTGTCGACAAGTTGGTAAGTTCTTGGATCGTCGCTCAGAGAGGTGCAGATGGGCGAGGACATCTCGCATCTACGATCTCGTACTCGTTAGTTTCTACTTGCCTTACCCTGATCTTCTTGGAAATAAGTTTGCGGATAGCAGGGCTGGCAGCGAAAACATGAGCTGGAGTAGTGAGGGAAAGCTTGCCCTTCATGAGATAGTCTTCATGTTACGCCTGGACTTAGCGTAAGGTAATCGCTCACCTTGAGCCGATTACTAAGCGTTTAGAGAATATAAGAGTAGTGCAAGTAACGTCTGCACAAAGCCAACTCAATACAGAGCTAGATCGTTTATCAGACTCTAAAGCTTATGCTTAGAGCGAAAGTGGAAAGTAGGAAGGCTTAGGGAACTAGGGGTCTCGCCCTAAGGAGTTTAAGGTCCTTGATTTAGTACAGAGACCAAGTCTGAAGTCTTAAGGACATTCAGAGAGGCCTTATATACATGAGCTACATGATTATGTACGCTACTGGCTAAGTAATGGTCTGTAAGCCGTAGTAATGAGTTTGTAAGTACTCAGTAAGCTAATGTATAAGAATCTGAAGAGATTACTGTCCGCAGTTGAGAAATGAGTAACGCGTGAGTCGACGAGTACTAAGGTATGAGTCAACATGACTAGGGAAAGAGCGTGTGAAAGCTAATTACTAAAATAGGTAAAAAGGCTTTGTAAGTCATAACTGCGCGTTCAGTAAGCGAGTACTAAATATCTAGATAACGACAATGTTCAGTATGTATCATGTGACGAAATCAGGTGATCAACAACGTGATAAGCACATGATCTGGTAGTACAAATAATAAACAAGTTATTTAAGACGTGGAAACGGGTAAGTAAAGATAAGTCGAAAGGGTCGTAACACTTCGAGTTCCCATACGAGTTGTTGATCTTTGGCATTGGACTGGTATTGGAACTGCATGTTGGGTTGGGGGTTACTGGAGTCGGCGGTGGTAACTTGAGTCGTTGGAGGGGGCACTGAGAGCTCCGGGGCCTTGCTGGACTTGTCCCTGCGCTTCTTCTTCTCAGTCGCAAATACTTTGAAAATGTCATGTGAGAAGGTGTCTTCTTCTTCTTCTTCTTCGGATGTGGTGTTCTTGATTTGTAGAATGTGGCTCTCCATTACCTCCTTGATCCGACTGGTAGAATTGTTGCGTGTGTCGAAGTGCGGTGGGGCATCCCAGGTGAACATAGCACGCATTTGTGCCAGAGTTGTGGGGGTGTTCTGTGAAGTCAGCCATGCATCAATACTGGCCTTAAGTCCTTGTCTCAAGCTGTCAAACGGAATAGGTTGTCTGTTTGGCAGGTGGATTCGGTTGTTGATGATAGTGGCGCGCCTGGTTTTGACATACTCACCTGCAGCGGTGCATGCACGAATGCAGTGTCCCTGAGCGCGGCAAAAGATGCAGGTCTCGGGGCGGGGTCCAAGGTAAAAGAAACCCATGGTGGTGCTGGTGTTTGAGTGTGAGGTGGTCAGAGTGGGAGCCGATGTCGGGACTTGTGCGCTCCAAGACTGCAGTGGTGGAGGAGGTGGTGATGTGGCTTGGTATGAGTAGGTGGCAGTGGCTGAGGCATCTCTGTACCCTGGCTTGGGTATGCCTATCAAGGCGTTAGGGAAACAGGATGCACATCGTGCATAGATGATGGCATAATCTCGATCTTGTACCAAGAGGTCATGGAGCTGACCTATAAGATCCTCTAACTCCTTGTCTTCATGTTGGTTGTCCTTGAATCGGACGGTCTTGGTCTCGATCCGTAGCGACGAGTGCCAGTGACCTTGTTTTGAGTTTTGTTCTTGGTCGCTGTATGGAGCGTCTTCATCACCCGACTCTTGATCTTCAAAGGAAGGAGGCTTATGTGCCTGTCTGCACTTGGGGGCGCGTGCATCGCGATCTGTCTCCTGCTGGTCACACGTGTCACGCTCCGTCCTTCACTCTCGTGCACGGTCAGACTTGGGTCATCAAGGGGGTAGATCCTGTAATAAAAAGTCATCGTCACCTGAGAAAATCGCATGCGCAGTGGCGAGCACGTCTTCATGCTCGAAGGCCCGTCCTTTTGGCCTGCTGGGGTCCATAGTAATGAGGCATTCTCATAGAGCAAGTTGGTCTTCCGGGTGGAAACCGCGCTAGTAGGTGGTGTTGTGTTCACCTCGGGTGATTCGTCCGGAGTTGAGGAGTACCTTGCTAAGTGTGTTGTATTGTCAGTGGTAATTGATGACATTGGCTTCGTCTTGCATGCGTTTGCGGGTGTATTTGTTGGCGAAGTCGATCAGCTTTTGTCTTGAAAACTGACCTTCGGCCAAGGGATTGACGTACTCCTTGCAGAGTTGGGTGCGGAACTCGTCCCAGTCATGGTCAGCATATCCTAACAAGGATTTCCAAACATGTTGCTCAGAGTGGATGACATACCGGATGATCATCTCCACCTTCTCTCGCTCCAAGAGCCCATGCTTGTCCACTATCCCCTCATACTCCTCCAGGAAGTCCTCGATCGGATGCTTGATCTCGCCAGAAAAGCAAGGCGTGAGTTTGGATCGCACAGATGGCATGGCTGCAACACCTAAAGTTTGTGCCATAGCTGAAGTGGTGTTGTTGGGAATCAGTGGGAGTGGCAGTGATTGTCACGGTCAGATCACCGTGTCAGAACAAGTCGTCGTTCGGGGTCGATTTGCGAAGTCCCTTGGTGAGACAGTCGCACGGTCCATTGTCGTGGGCTATGGCTGGGGAGATGTATTGATAGAATCGGTAGTCGGGCTTGACTTCAGCAGCAGCGGGCATGGACGAGTGAGGGCCTGGGTTTGGCACGAGCGAGTACTTATTGCTGTCGCGATTGCGGCCTTCGGCCGCGTTCGTGACCTCCACGCACACTCCTGGATCACATGACCTTA
>QFFA01002093.1:0-12708 GCA_003316565.1 Russula foetens | reverse complement strand
CCGGAGCCTAAGGCTGTGAGCACGTTGGCGTATAACATCCGAACCAAAAGGACTTACGATCGTCGTGTTTGTCCCAACACCCTGCCCTAGGTAAACGTTGTTATAGAGCAGATGGAAAGCAACAGTACCGAGGTCGAGTTGGAAAGGGCTGAAGACCTCTCGTTGGGGGTACGTCACCTCGAAACACCGCAACGCACCTGGGATTGACCAGTGTGGTTACAGTGTGGAAGTTTATACCACCTTCGGGACTATCGCTAGGTAATTTGAACTCCTTGAGTACGACATTTCCCTCAAAGTTATTCATGCCTAGAGTGTCTCGAAAATAAGACTTGATCTGCACGGAGAACCCAATCTACCACGCACCGCTCAAGGTCAGATCCTTCTGGAATTTGATACCCTTAGGTACTGGGAACTTCAGCGCTCGCACGCTTATTTCATCACTCCGCAGACGCCAAGTGAAATTGTTCGATGTAACCAAATGCTGGGTGAACTGACCGAACGCGGTTTGGTCCGTGATCGTGAAGTCGGTCGTCTGGTTGATATATGCGCGTTTTTTCTTAACGCTGAGCGGCTCGAGGTTGAAAACGCCCAACGAGACCTCTTGAGATCCATTGACCCAGGAAACACGCAGGGGTTTTAGGAAGCTAATCTGAGCAGAGAATATGCCAGCGTGCGAGACCTTGACGAAGATATCAGCAAAGTGAAACTTCGAGTCAGAGACGAGACCGTCGCTATTACCCAGCCGTCCATACGTAGTGAGAATCTGGAGAGTAGCAGATAGATCAGCGCCATCTGACGAGCATAGCGATGGACAGAACCCACGACGTATTCGCCGGTCCTGATATCGCTACTCTGTCGACATTCAGTTTCGAAACATTCACGATGTGTTGAGCAATGGCTCGGACGACAGGATACAATAACAAAAAGAGAAGGACGATTCCGACAACGAGTGTGACTGCCTGACAGATGAGGAACGAAGGTTTTCTGTAGAGCGGCGTTTTTTGGGACGCGCCGCCATTCCCCTTCACGGCCGGAGACTCTCGTGTATGGCCGCGTTCATCCGAGTCCCCAGATTCCGTAAAGAATCCACTGGCGGGCGGTTTTTGCGCTTCGACAGAGTAGGACCTGAACGAATCTGCGCCACTCAAGCCCGCGGCATGATCTGAAGTATGACCAGTCAACGCGGATTGGACAATAACGCGTGTCGACAGGAAAGGAAAGGCGCGTACCTAGGGAGCTCGGACCGACTAATGAGGGGGTTCGGCGGTTCAAGTTGATATCACTGTCCCGACGAGGATGATGGCGTTCTTCCATGGACTCAACTCGAAGAACTCACGCTCCCTGGGGGAAAGGGAAAGGCGAGTAAGGAAGGACACGGGAGATAAGCGGAGGTTTCGAACGGGGTCACATTAAAATATAAACTAGACAGAATGTGAGGAAGTTCGGGGTGTGAACGAGTGGCCGGGAGGACCGAGGGCTCATGCTGTTGGACTCCATACAATCAAGCCAATGTTGTGACCGCGGAGGATGATGGGAACTTGTATCATGTGCTTCCCTTTTAATGCCATTACTATGATGTGCCGGCGAGTGCGTGTATCCGAGTCGGTCGCCAAAGATCGTCTCTCCCGGTCCTTTCGGTTATCTAGACGTGCCGTCAGGAGGAGACAATGGATGCTTAAAAATCGTGAACCACAGCAGATATTCCTTCAACCATGGAAGAAAGGCCAAAGATTCAGAGTGAGTGTACTAATTTGAGTGCGTGTGGCGAAACCACTCGCAGGGCTCCATTCATGGTAATGGTTACCGCAACGAAAATCAGATGACCGCGGGGTTACTGACTGGTAACGCGGTGACCGCGTGCACGTAAACGTCCGGTCTTGCAAAGAGCCGAATTTGAAGTGGTCCTTAGTATTGTGGCACAAAAGTACAGAATCGTGCCACGTATCCGTCTGTCATGTCGCACGTTGCGAACAAGTGTGGACATCATGATTCCAGGGGCGGTTTGAGTTGGCCTGCATTCCATGCATGCAGCAAGACAGAATGACGACTACTTCTATCAGAGCCTCTCAGGCTGCGGTGAGCATGAGTCGGACGTCCTTTTCCTTTTCACAACCCTTCTTGGCATTCACCCGCCCAGGAACGTGATCCTGTGATTAGCCCCTTGTCAAGATCATCGATCAACCATCAACTGACGGATACTGTCTAGTTCACGAGGACGACTCACCAGCTTCTGCGCATCTTCGCGTCACGTAGATGCACCTTCTCGCAAATACTTCGGTAACGAGAAGCCGCCACGTATTCGTCCCCATTCTTTACACCATGCTTCTTCCATGCCAGTGTGTCTTAAAGTAGGGCGAGTCGCAGAAGGTGCAGAGTCGTGATAGAGTTACTATTGAGATATTCCTCATCGGCTGTAATGTACACATATCATATCCAATACATAAATAGAAAACTGGCACGATCGAAAGCGGAGAGAGAAACGACCACGACAAGAGGTGTGTGTATCTGTGGCGCCAAAAAGAAAGCAAGGTACATGTGATGATGATGGGGTGTGCGAATCCAAATACTTCCGTCCGGAGATCGCCTAATTTGGGTCAGGAAGGCGGACCACCTTCCTCATCGAGCTTGCCTTCCTCAGGTTTTCGCGAGGCACCGCCAACTGGCGGATCTTCCGCACCACCTGGGGCTTCATCCTTATCAATCGAGGCCTCTGGACCCTTCGCTTGTGGAGCAGACTCCCCAATTTGAGCAATTTGCATCGCAGGTTCTTCCGCTTCCGCAACACCCTTGCTCACCGACACGGCATCAGATTGACCAGATGGAGCCGCAGATGCGCGAACGGTGGTATAAGGCGGCGTGGTCTCAACGTGCTCTTTCCTGGGCTGGCCACCCGCGATAGACACTGACACGGAAGTCTGTGTCCTATCGCTTGCGCTCGAATTCCTTCGGACAGGTGGCTTTGCCTGGGCTGCAGCGCGCGAACGCGTCGATCGCCTCTCGGGGGCCTTAATACCCTCTTCGGATCCATCCACGTCCGCCGCATCTGCGCCGCCATTACCGGGAGAGCCGCCATCCGAGGGCGCAACGGCGGGTGCACGATTGGCGCGTGTGCGCTTCGCGGGGTAGGTCGCGTCGCCATCGTCGGCCTCACGGCGACGACGACGGGAATTGCTCTGTCCGTTATTGCGTCGCCGGCGCGGGCTCGGCTTCTCCGGTGCTGCCGGCGGATCGGCAGACACGGTCAGTGGCGCTGCCGCGTCCACACTATCCGTGTCGGTCGCATCGCGCACTCTAGCAGCGGGTCGACGAGAGCGCGGAGCAGCGCTACGGGTTGTGTCATCGGTCTGGTTCAATGAACTCTGCGAATGCAAGCCCAACTCGAGTTGGGGGAGCGAGAGCGCCAGCCGGCCGAGAGGGTGATAAATGGGAAGCGGAGGCTTCATTGGGTATTTCGGCTTGACTGCCGTCAGTATATTAGGGGCAGGAACACCCGCGCCACCGTGACCAGGTGACGCGCGTGTCGAGCGCGTGGATGGCGCCGGTAACGGGCCGTGACCCGAAGGTGAACGACGGATGCATTGACCAGAGCGCTCGATGCACAAATCGCTAGGGAACTGCAGGGAGGGGGATCTGTAAGTCGTGGGCGGCTTCCTGCGAGAGGCTGACGAGTTTGTGCCTATACTGGAGGAAAACGAGGAATGTTGAGATCTTTGGATTGCGATATTGACCACGACGCCCGTAGAGTCGATACGAATTGGACGGCGTGAGCCAGGGACCACCGTCAGAAGGTCAGCCATCAGTTAAGTGGGAAAATGTGACGGGGTGGGGAAGGGGAAAGGGGGTGGTTGCTTGATCGAAGTAAAGCAAACTAAACGTTCGCGCTCGGATTGATGGTGGGAGAAAGTGACCTCGTCGAGAACCATACACGGTCCCACAGTGGAGGGATGAGAGGAAGGCCCCGTGCGGAGGGGGGAGGAAGAAAGAGGAGAAATAAGGGGACCGAGCAAATGCGACAAGGGAGCTCACGGGCGACAATAAGCTGAGTGGGGGAACGTCAATGTGAAGCAACTGTTATACATTTTGGCCAATGCCAATCTAGCATCACGTGTTCGTCCTCTCTTCTTCGCCGCATTTAATTTCGATTTTCGATTTACGCTTGCTTGACGTGCTCATGATGAGCGACACATCTTTGATCCATGGTGACCCAGATTTGCATCAAAATACTGCCCCACGTCTCGGTATTCCGGGCACGCCTGACTTCTTCGCTTCGGTTCTGAGATTCATCCGGGGCACTGCCCCCGGTGTCCCTCTCGACCCTGTCATCTTTCAATCAATCATACTTTCCGTCATGGCGGGAAATAAACACGTTTTGCTGAGAACAAGGGATGAAGACATTTCCATCGTTCAGAACTTGGCTGCCCTTGTAAGTGGTTCCATTCAGTTCTCTTCTGTCCTGTTCATAAGTAGGTGCCTGTTCCTGGCTGTTTCTCAGCGTACACATTTCATCACCTTCCCTTCTCCCGTTTCCTTCCCGTATGAACTCATCATGCGTGCCAGATATTCACCGACATACTTGGCTACACCACTCACAAACACAAGATAGCACCATCATCGGACCTGTCTCCCTCATCATTCGTCCCGTCCATCTTTTGTTCTGCCTATCAAGGAGCGCCGCATGGCTCTTCTTCCAAGATGCGCGCAAAACGCTCGCGTTCTCACCCTACCTCCGGGAGTCACAGACGGCAGGCTAGCGAGCCAAATGCTTCATCATCCGATACATCTCCCACGACCCCGCGCGAACGTCCAGACGTGAGATCCTGGCCGTCACGACGTCTTCCGTTCCACGCGACGACAGCACGTTCTGATTCATCGGCGCTGATCGAATCTGAAGGGCCACACGCGCAACAAACGCCGGCGAATCCGTGGCTGCCGTCAGCCCTTGTGCTAACTGGACTTGAACACTCCAACGCACCATGTCATCGCGCGCTACTCCGCGCTCTGCTCGAGAATCGCGTCGCGTCTGGCGAGGATCTCGACGGCGCTAAGCCCTCTTTTGAGGAACTTCCCGAAGACTTTGTCGTCGTGTATGTGTGTCCCTTTGACCCCCGCGAGCGACCGTCGATTCATAAAAGTTTGGTACGTCACTCTCATGGCTCTATCCCTTCCCACCAATCTGACAAAGCGCACACGCAGCTCGACAAGTTCTCGCTAAGCGTAGCTATTGCCCTGCATTCCAGCACGCGAGAAGCATACGCCGCGTACCATCCAACCAGCCTATCTGGCACGCAATCCTCTTCCCTGTCGTTTTCACCTGCACTTCCAGGCACGCCTAACGCAGTGCTTCCACGCGACTTCCTCCCCCGTCTACGCTCCCTCTGCACACCAACACACGTGAACACCCATCCATCACTCCGGCTCTACATAGCGGACCTGATCGCCGCCGCACGGCACCACCATGAGCTCGATGGGACGCTGCTCGGCATGCGCTGCGTACAAGATGCGGAAGCTCTAGTGCGCGCACACCGCGTTCTCTGCGCGGGTGATGTGGGCTCTGCCCTCGTCGAGCACGCCGCCGCATTTTCGGTTACGTCCGTAGCTGGGAGTTCGCTGTCTCTCGATCATGGAGATGCTGCGGACGTGAGTGTGCACCTGCATTGGGCCGACGCAGGGCCATTTACCACTCCATCACCGCGGCGGCCGGCATCCGCGGTAGAGGAAGGCTTGGAGGCGGACTGGTTGGATTTGGACCCTCAGGTGAAATGGGACGTTTCAGAGGTTGACGTCGCGAAGGTCGTGCCCCGTGTCGTTTCACATCGATTACGCGTGCGTGATGGACCAGAGGATGAAACGATGGCCGGTGTGGTATTCATGGCAACCATTCCTCGGGTACCTACTAGCGTTGAAAACATGGATGGCCTTTGGAGAAGGAGAACAGTGAAAGAGATTTTGGTCAAGTTGATGACACAGGTCTAAAATCACCTACAGTATCGATAGTCTCATCTCGACACCTTGCTCATTGCCATCCGGGTTTGGGGTTCGAGTTCGATAAAACTTCCCACGGTTGATAATGCCATCAACAAGCGTCATTCATAAAAAATTTAGCCGTGAGTGGGCGAGAGCGAGTTTTAGTCAAAGGATGCGGACAAAAATTTTCTGGCAGCAGGAATCTATTCATTCATATTCACAGCAGCTACAAGCAAGCAAACAAAAATTATTGATAACGTGCCTACACAATCACCAAGAAAAGTCTCCATCAGACGAGCACACAACTCGCAGGCAAGGTATGCGGGTCACCCGAAGGCTTCCGCGCTCCCGAGCCTAACGTCCTCGAGCTGCTCCGAAGAAGCAGCATGTTCTCTGTATAACGAGTGTGCGCGAGTGTCATCGACTGGAGTTGAAGGAAGTGGCATGTGTAAACATGCAAGAACTCGTTAGTTTCTATAGAATAGATCCTAGCTGAGTATGTTCTAAAGAAAAGCGGAACAGCAGAGTGGGGGGTTTATATACATAAAAGCGTATTTAGGGCAGGTCATTACACCCGGCACGTGTGTACTTGTTACCACGCAGGTGTACTGTGCGCCTGTGCGCAACGTGCGTGCATGCGACGGCGCGACCGATGCGAACGAGAGTTGAGCTTTAACATCATATCATCAATCCGTCCGGTCTTGCTTGGTATCACACCCTAACTTTCTCTTACCGAGATCACCGGAGATAGGAATGTATGGTGTCTGATCACGCCCGAAAGGAAATGTAGGTTTCATAACACATAACATAAAGCATTTATGTCTAAGGGGGTTTGGGCTCTATCTGTACATTGCCGCGGAATATGACATGTCCTTCTCTCTCGAAAAGTGGTGGAGGACGGGGATGTAGTCGACGACTACGCTTGGACTTTAGCGGAATCGGATCCTCGACTTTGTCAACCTCCATAGCTGTATCCTCCGAGTTGTGAGGGGCACCTTGGGGCCTAGCGTCTGGCACGGGGGGCGCCGGAATACGGCGTGGAAATTTGCAGCGAAGGCAGCTTGTGGTTATAACGTGCCGATGAGTGTCCGACCCTAGATAGGGGTCAGCAACTCGGGGGGACACAGGGGAACGACGAAAAACACGCACTATGAACCCGAACGGTAGCAGACAGACCCGGTATCAGAACCGTGTCGCAACCTCTGCATAGCGTCCTCTTCACGGTAGGATCCCTAACAGTACATGCGTCAGGCAGACCAGACACAGATCGAGCATATCGAGAACACCTCACATTTTCACTGTCGTTTTCTGCGCAATCAACCTCATGGCGCGCACATACCCTTGCCCGATGTCGGCAGCCCGGATGACTCGCCCTCGCCCTTTACGCTGCTCCCGATCACGCTTTCTCCTCTGCGTCTTTGATTGCGGTGCCGTTGGCGGGGGGTCTGCGTTCTTTATGGCCGCGGAACCCGGTGGAGGTCCAGAGGTACTTCCGGAAGTGCCGGTTCCTGTATTTACGGATTCCACACTTTGACGGGAGATAGACTCCAAGTAGGCCGAAGCCTGGTACAGGAAGTTAAGTCGCTGAAGAATGTCTCGATTCACGACATTGTTTGGGTTTGGCACCTCGCTTTTGTTTTTCTTGCCCATCTAGGTCGTTGTCCAGCAGAGGAGATGATCTGACAGCCACAACTAGGGCGACATGGAGGATCGGCGACTCCGGGCCGGGATTCTGCTGTTGACCCCAGACCATCAGACCAAATGGGGATGACTGTTCCTCGTCTTCTTCGGTCTTCGGCCCTGGGGATATGCTTTGGGGGTAGTGTAGTGCCTTTGACCTCTGACTGGAGATTGTCCACCCTTCTACATCTTAAAGACACAGAGATACCCCATGTCTTCCCCGGACAAATCCTCCGCTTCTAAAGTTCAGCACGTATTCGAAGGTCGCCCTAGTTTCTACTGCTCAAATTGCTCCGCCGTAATCGCAAGTATCTCTCCTTTCCCTTCCCCTTCGACCACATCTGACGGTATATATTGTCTGTTGTGACCGGTATTCAGGCTTTGAAGGATGAGCTTATCAGCAAATCGTTCTCCGGGCGGGATGGGCGCGGATAGTGCGCTCCTTTTGTGTGTTACAAGTTCGCGAGAGAAACTGACCTCGTTTGACAGTCTGATGCATTCAGCTGTCAACCTTAGGATGGGGAGCAAGGAGGATCGACCATTGCTGTGAGTACCGCTATAGTATCTGGCCTCTTTTGGCTTGTCACATCGCAGAAGTACCGGCGTCCACACTGTAGCCGATGTCTTTTGTGTTGGCTGCGGTGATAGGCTCGGATGGTATTACCATAAAGCTTCGGACCAGTCACAGAAGTACAAGGAAGGTGAGCCCATCCTCTCGCCTCTCATGTTGCACGGCTTTTCGCCGAACTCTGGTTGCAGGAAAGTACCTTCTTGAGCGAGAGCGGCTTGTCAAGGACAACGCATGGACGTTGGATACATAATAACGTAAGGGCACTCTCCTCTCGGCATGTACAACGTCATATACCTTTCTTCTCGAGAGCTACGCTTTCATGTACAGTAATTAAGAAATCGACAGTTCGACATTCTAACCCTGGATGAACCTCGTCAGCTCACTGAAGTACTCCTCTCCTTTGTCGAGTTTTTCGGCCGAGATGTCCTCTTGCATGTGCGTCTCATCCGTGGTTCCGCACAGTGGTATGATACCCAGGGACTGAACAACACGGTATACGGCTTGGTGAGGTGAGCAATTGTTCGCCCTTGCGATGGCAGCTGTGGCCGGATGTGCAAGCAAACTTGGAGAGCCTGTCAGCGTCCAAAACGATCTATGCAACAGAAACGCATCATGCTGTGACCGAAAATGATATAACAGGACCTAAAACTCACTGGTACTGTGCGCCGTTGGCGCGACACCATTTTACAACCTCACGGTCCCACCTGTTCCGCTCGTACCAGCGGTTCTGCACGATTTGTACAGCGTGGCCGCTATCCTCGCCCAGACTAGCGAGAAGAGTCTGATCGTATGAATTGCTTAGGCCAATCATCCGCACGCGACCTTCGTCCTGGAAACTTATGAGCACGCGCCATGCCTCCAACGTCTTCGCGTAGGTCTCCAGAGGAGAATGCAGAATGTAAGAGTCAAGATATGTTGTATGCAAGTGCCGTAAAGAGGTGGCTAGGGAACTCCGGAGTTGTGCCTCGATGGTGCTCGACGGGTCGTAGGGTAGTGGCTTAGAAGTATCTTGCCCATCGATTGACGTGAATCTGGGGCAGAAAAGAGGGTTGTGTCGTCGACATGAACACGCTTTGTGTTGCCACTCACTTTGTCTGGAGGAATAGATCCTCACGCTTGAATCCGTGCTTTTCATACAAGACTTGGAGAGCCTCCCCGACGAGATCCTCTCTGCAACCGGTTGCCATGGGTCATTTCTTCCGCGAGATTGGTACGGTATCACTGACCGATAGTGCTTAGGCTGGCAGGCTAGTGGTCATGTGCCCTTTAGTTGAACTCGTGAGGTACAACGGGTACGTAGCTAACCAGTATCAATCGCCCTGAAACCAGCTAGCACGGCGCTTACAACCAGCGCCGTAGTCCGCTCCTTCTTCCTGAAAACGATTGGCTAAAGGCTAAATAGGGTTTTGGCAAGCCTTGATGTATACCATACGTACCACGCAGTGCCATAGATAATCCTTGTGTTCATATCGGATGGGTCTGAATGAAAATCTGAGCGTGGCTCGCAGCTGACATCATAAGTTGCTGAACAACGCAAGGATGCGGTGAAGCTCATTCCGTGTGAGGGATCACTATCTCACGGTTTTTGACTTTGACGGCGATGTCAGCATCAAAATTCTTATCACCTCTCTCAATCAATCAATCGGAGCTGCATTGTATTGCCCTAGCCCCTGTCTACGCCGTTGGTTTTTTTAATGTGCCACGGGCGGGCATATCACCGTTCTAAGAAAGGTTCAAACAAATTGAACCCCCGATTCGAGTTTACTCCCACTCTCACTCACTAAAATCAGCATCGATTTTCATCGATTTTCATGCGTTTTAGGTACTGAAAGTGATATTCTCCGCTTGTATTGACGTTTGTCTCACCGGAACTTCAATTACCAGACGCACTCTTTCATTAACTCACGCCAAGGTCAGAGTTATTAGCACGTCACGTCCGGATTTCTCGGTCTACGATTCTCGGCGGCTTGGTCTACATTCCCCGACGAGACCGATGGCCATGGTGCGGTGCCACAGTGGTGCCAGTGCCCCTCTCGGCATTTTCATTCTTACTTCAATAAGCACAACCTCTCTGGTATAAAGGGACACACTATGTGTTGACAAGCATTGGAGCGCCTTCGTTCTCTGGATCCTGATCCTCAAACAATCATTAGGACCACCACTCTCGCAATGTTGTGCAAGAATTTCATGCCTGTGGTCCTCGTTGCTTTGGCTGACATACTAGTAACTAATGGTATATCTCCATAATCTCCGGCCAGCTTCGAGATTTGTCTGATTCAGTACACACAGCTGCGTTGACTCGCCGAGTTTCTTGCCCCAATAGTGTCTATACTGCGACTAATGTTGCCTGTTGTGTATTGTTCCCAATCGTCGACAGCCTCCAGGAAACCTTTTTCAATGGCGGTCAATGTGGCAAGGAAGTTCGCCAGTCCGTTCGTCTCACATTCCACGATGCCATCGGGCTTTCGTTGTCCGAAGGTCCCTCTGGGTATGCTCCTCTATCACTTGCGTTACGAGTAGAGGCTCATGATTCCGCAACTCAGTGGTGGAGGTGCCGATGGCTCTATAATGACTTTCGGCGACATTGAAATGCAATATCCAGCCAATCGTGGAGTCGCCGACATTGTGGAGGCGCAAGCGCAGTTCCTCTCGCAGTTTGGTGGCGTTATTTCCCCCGGCGATCTGTGCGTTTGGATCCATTACCAAGCCAGTCATAGAGCACTCACTCGTCCATTCTTGCAGTATCCAGCTTGCTGGTGCCGTTGGCATCAGCAACTGTCCCGGTGCTCCCCGGTTGCAATTTCTCCTCGGTCGCCCCAATGCAACCGTGCCTGCTCCAGACAATACAATTCCTGCGCCGTTCGATCCCACCGACGTTATTTTGGCACGCTTTGCTGACGCTGGGTTCAACCCCGACGAAGTAGTTGCTCTTCTAGCCTCGTTAGTATGCTCCTTATCGATAAGTTGGTTGTCTCATGGGTCTTGCTAGCCATTCAATTGCTGCCTCCAAGGACATAGAACCCGGTGCACCCTTTGATTCCACCCCGGGCTTGTTCGACACACAATTCTTTGTTGAGGTACAACTCCGCAGCGCGCAATGTCCTGGTGTAGCCAAACACGTAGGTGCAGTCGAGTCGGCTCTCGTAGGCGAGCTACGTCTCGAGTCTGATGCCGAGCTTGCTCGAGGCAGGTGTCTTCCATGTCGGTTTCAAGCGGTGGTGGTGCTTACTTTTATTCATCAGATGCCCGCACTGCCTGCGCGTGGCAATCCTATGTCAACAATCAAGAGAGAATGGCGCAAGACTTTAGGGAAGCCATGGCCAAGCTTGCTATTCTCGGCCAGGATCCTAGCAACATGATCGATTGTTCAGAGGTGATTCCTCTGCCTAAGCCTCTTCCTGCTGCCTATCGCCGCAGTGTGTTTCCTCCTGGTTTCACCAACGCAGACGTTGACCACGCTGTACTATTTCCCTTTGTTTGCGCCAAGTGTTATGCTGATCATTTTTCTGTTAGTGTGTTAGTACCCCCTTTCCATGTCTTCCAACAATCCCAGGTCCAGCCATGTCTATTGCCCCTATCTGAGCTCTTTTGCGTGCATTTGGTTTGATCACAGGCTTTACTCTTCGGCAGTACTGCATCGCATTGGTGACTTCTCATCTTTTTTGGCGGCATGGTGGTCAACAGGTTGGATACCGCATTGGTTCGAATAGCAACCCATACCCCACAGTTTACACCTCGTTGGTGTCTGTGGTTGACTTATCTTGAGAGAGACCTTGTGATTCTATAATCTGTCGTTAATTGTATTACCACCCTTTAATTTCGGCCTAATTTTCGAACAAATTCTGCAGCAACTTCCGTGGAGATGCTCACTTGAGGAGCCGAAAAGGGAGGTTTACCCTTCGAGCGGGTGCAAACTGTAAATAAACGGCTGATGTTGAAGAAACTACAGCAATACTCGACGGTTGACACCGAGGTCCGAGGGCTGCTGCTCCTCAGACACCACGGAAGCTTGACATTACCTTATGTTACCACCGAACCTGGAACTGTCGCGTACAGTGATATTCTTGCGGACCTGGCAAGTCCGGACTTGGGGGTCACGGGCTAGTTATGATCCTCATGCTTCATGGTCAGATGCAAGCCACAGAGTCACGGTTCAGTTAGCGGATGGCTCCATGGGCCTTATACCGACTCAGGCTCAGGCTGCGGCAGTCCAAGGTATGAGAAGCCTCATGGTGGCTTCCTTGACGTACCATCTGCCTTCTCGTGCTTCGAAAACGGGAGCTCTGCTCCGGTTCCACGTGCAACCCGCTTACCGACACGCCACACGGGCCAAGTCCTCCATCCGCGTCTCGAGCGGAATCCGAGTTGGCCCTTGCGAATATTACTGAGTATTATCGAAGGAACTTGCCAGTGATTGCCGGCCATCGAAATACGATTATAGCCGCTGGATTGGATGGTTGGGATAATAGGAATCATAGGATCGCCAGTATACT
>QFFA01002092.1:0-24114 GCA_003316565.1 Russula foetens | reverse complement strand
TTTGGTCGAGTGTGATGCGGCCTGTCACGGTGGCACGCGGACTGTACTACCATTAGGTCCATCACCATACCATTACTATTGGCCCATATTCAATCCAGTTTTTCGTCATAACATACGCCGCCAGAGAGTACAAGTCGGCCAAAGATGCATGTTCAATTGGGTTTATTCCGCAGGGGTTGTGAAAAAGTTCAAAAAACTGTCTCATGGCGATCGCTACACCGCTGTGGGGTGCTGGGGTCGTCCGGGATCGTGACTTGAATTAGTAATTGAACACGATACAAAACAAATGGCGCGTGTGAAAGCAATTTATTACGTAGGCTTTCTTCACGTGCCTGTGCTGGCATCAACTCTCACCGAGTAGATGAACAGCCCATCCAGCTCATCACACGTCACGCCCTCGATTACAATTACTCCTCCATGGACTTGGACGACCCCTCTTCCCCTGTGACAGTGGCACAACGTGGATATTCGGGCTGCCAAGCCCCTGTACTGCTTACCTGAGCTGTATTACATAACGTAGTTACCCGAATTTACTACCGTTGTTCTTCGTCTTCGGCTCCCTCCCAATCCCTCCCTTCCGTTCCTGTTCAGCATCGAACGAATGAGGGGTCGCCAATTGATTGGTTGAACTCCTACATCCCACTCAGGCCCCCCACACCCAGACATGAGTTCCCCTCTCGAGTTTGGGTGCTTTCGCACTTATAATTCTCTCCATCTTCTTCTGAATTGAATCCCTCTTATTTGCACCTCTATAACCATTTGCTTCGGATCCCATTCTGACTGCGTCAGTCGTCTTGTTGTATTGGCTACAGACAGACGTTAATCTAACAATTCAAAAAAAAAAAGAACAGGATTCCCAGATATATATCCCTAAGTTTATCAGAGTCGGGTTGTCCTTTCCCGGTTCAATCTTATTTGCGCTCGTCATGGCAGACTCGGGCATCCCGCTTGCGACGCCCATCAACATCCCACTGGAACGATCCCTCTACGTTGGAGTCATTCTGAGCGGAATCTTCTATGGTCAGTAACTCCCATAAACGAAGTATCATTTGTTCGTATTTTACACGGTAGAGGCAGGTGTGGAGATTGCCGTATTTTTCGCATCCGTGCATTGCATCTCTTCTCGTCCTTCCGGGTACCGCAAAGGCCAGAAATCCTACATCGTATATGGTGCGATCCTACTCGCACTTGGTGCCATCCAAGTAGCCTGTGATGTGCTATGGTCCCAGACCATGTGGATCGACCATCGCAACTATCCCGGCGGGCCGGTCCATTTTTATAGAGTATCAGCCGGCGCGTGGTACAACGCCTTTGGATTCGCAGCCGACATCGCGGCAAGTTTTCTCTGCGACGGGCTTCTCGTGCGTCCCATCTCTACCTGAGGTGACTGACATAGCGGCTGAATCGCACAGCTATATCGATGCTCCATAATTTGGGATTCGAAATGGCATGTCATTGTGCTTCCGATACCAATATACTTGGCTTCCTCTGGTACGCTGAACGTAATTTGTGTCGTTCTTTGGATGGAGTGGCTTATTGTTGCACTCGATGACCTTTTGTTTGGTTTCTCTCTAGTGATTGCGGTCATTGCAGTCGTCGAGGAAGCCTCATATAAGGTCCACACATCGTTACTAAACAGCAAGCCTGACCACTTCACCATGTTGTGGGTACTGCTAAGCGTGTCCTTGAATGTCATCGTCACCTCGATGATCTGCTTTCGTATCCTGCGGGTGCGAGCCCTCACGCGGAAGATACTTCCCCCTGAAATGTCCAACATGTATACAAGTATCATCACGATGCTCATCGAGTCTGCGGCACCCTTGTCCATCATCGGGATCGGTTTCGCCATCACTGCAGCCCGGAATTCGCCGCTCATGTACGCGTTTGGTTTTGTCTGGTCCATGTTCTGCGTTGAGTCCGAGTCTACCTACTCCCCCTCTGTGAGCATTTCGAAGGCGAATTACTAATTTGTGTTTCCCTTTTCTGTCAGTCTCTCTGCTCGCAAATGATCATTCTCCGAGTTGCCATGAACCGTGGGTGGCTCAGACAGACAGCGAACGAGCTCAACACGGCCCTCGCATTTGCGCAAACCGTCACTATTCCTGAGCAGAGTCAGGTGGAGTGCATGACGATCTGCAATACAGAGGACCCCATGTCTCCCAAAAGGCCAGACACGTCAACCACAAAGGACTCGGACATGAGGGCAACAGCTGTCGTCTCTTTTGTTGAGCATGCTAAATGATTACAATTATTTACTGTGTGAGATGTCGCATATGGGAGGCCTAGGACTCGAGGTTCTGTATTATAATGCAACGATAGGATATGCGCTGGGCTCGGAACGCCCGATTTCGACCGACACTTGACACGCTCGACCACCTCGATATTAATACCCACGCGTAGCACCATGACAAGGAGGCTACGATTGTCTCCCGGGCAGGGCCACCGGTTCTGCGTCCGCCGCGTTTCCCCCCGTTTTCGTCTCGTTTTCGGTTTCCTGGAATTCGGCACCATTCAGCATTGTCAAGTGGCTCACGCGGAGCCATTCCATCTCAGTGACAGCTATACGGTCAGCCAAGAAGAGCGGGTCTGTTCGGTTGTTTGACTACGCATGCAAGACAAGTGTCACGTGACAGTAATGGAGGGTGTCTGCATGATGTCGAGTGAAGTACAAGGATCAAAAATTTTACAGAATACGTGTGCCTGTCGGGTGCACATTGCTCTACTGTGGCTGTGGCGTTCGAATCTTCTTACTGTCTCCTTGTCTCCAGTTGTTGTAATAGCTAGCGCTCGCTGCCCACCTAATTTTCAACACCGCCCGGCTGCTTGCGCGTGCTATGAAAGGTACAGGAGTTTTGGGGAGTATTGTGGAATGATGTGGGTTCTGTAAGAACTGGATTTATTGTGGCCGGCCTGGAGGCGTCCGAAAGATTTGGGGGTCAAGGGAGAGAAGGATACAGTATGTGGTTGGTCGTGAGTCTCTGAGCGTACTTACAGTACTTACTGTGGTACAGGTGACAAGTGGAGGCTTGAAATCGCGGAAGCAGCACTGAAAGCAGCTCACTGACTAGCCATTTTGTGATCCTTGAAACAACTCCGCGATGCGGCATCAGTCGGCAAGCATCACAACCTGAAACCGCCGAAAAACCCACGCTTTCTCTCATTTTTCTCATCTTTGATACTCAACGAGTATTTCATTGTAAAAAGAAATGGACTATGTTGAGAGGATGCACAAGGCAGAGTACACAATTTATCTGAGCGCTGAGCAGGAAAATCGAAGTGACCGAATGGGTAACCGTGGCTTCAGCCTTCAGGTACGAGGCCAGGCACGGGTATGCGTTGTGCCAACCCGCCCGCCGTCCAACTCGCTGATTGGTGTCAAATTCAATTGTCCACCTGCACGATGCCATGCAAGCCGTCAGGAGGTGAAGGTGCCAAGGCACACGAGATGCGGGGAGAAGTGGATCACAGGCCTCACTGGCTATTTCATCTCAGCTTCGATCTCCGCCTGGCTCGACCTTGACGGTGACCAGGTTCGCTGCCACTAGTACTATTACTGGTACCCCCAAGTTCAAGGCGATTTGGAACCTGCGTTCTCTGTGGTCACGACGCGACGATTGTCAGTCGTAGTACACGCGCCATCCAAGCACTGTCATCCGTGCACCCGCTTAAGTCCATGGCATGACGTGTCAAAGACTCGGATCTTGAAAGCTTCCCTCATGACACACTGATAGGCGTCTCCTTCTGTAGTGATAACAAGTGTTTTACTTATCCTTCGAAGGATCCAGTTCCGGTTCGAGTTCCGAGTGCTTTTCATACCGGGAAAGAGGGCTCCCAATATATCCGTAAGTTATATTAGTCGATCTGACAGTGTTCTCCTTCCCTTCAAGTTGTATTCGGGGCCAATCTTGGCACCACTGAGTCACTGACTTTCGTTCATCGTGATGGCAGGTCCGAATGTCCCATCTGAAATACCCGTCGACATCACATTGGAGCGGTCCCTCTACATTGGAGCCATTCTCCGTGGAATCCTATACGGTGAGAACTCCCGTGACTGAATCATCATTTCTTCGAATCTCACACACCAGGAAGGAGTGGAGGCCTGCACATTCTTTGCATCCCTGTATTGCATCTTCCATCGTCCCCCCGACTACCGCAAACGCCAAAAATTTTACATAGTCCATGGTGCGATCTTGTTCGCACTTGTCACAATCGAGGTATCCATGAATACGATGTGGGGCACATTGATGTGGATCGACCACCGAAACTACCCCGGCGGTCCGCCTGAATTTTATGAAGTCTCAGAAGGCGCATGGTACAATGCCGTAGATCTTACGGCCCACTCCACAGCAAACGTTCTCGCTGACGGGCTCCTTGTACGTCTCACCTGATCCATCTCGACTGGAGGGAACTCGAACAGGAGGCTGACATGATGGCTTGCATCGGACAGTTGTACAGATACTCAATAATCTGTGGCACGAAATGGTATGTCCTCGTGCTTCCGATCCTGATATACATGGCTTCCTCAGGTACGCCAGACGTAATCTATGTCGTTCATTTGGTGCAGCGGCTCATTGTTGTGCTTCCTGCCTTTCTTTTTGTTTCGTAGTGTTCGTTATTCTAATGGTGATTGAGAAATTCTTACAACATCGAGCCCACATATTTCTTCTGCACGGAAAGACTATCCACCCCTTCGTGCTGTGGGCTGCGCTGAGTGTGGCCTTGAATGTCATCATCACCTCAGTGATCTGCTTCCGTCTCCTGCGGATGCGAGCATTCACGCGGAAGGTGTGCCCAGAGATGTCCAAGACGTACACAAGCATTGTCACGATGCTCATCGAGTCTGCGGCACCCTTCACCATCATTGGAATCGGTCTGGTCATCGTAGCAGCCCAGAATGGACCACTCGTCGACTTGTTTTGTTATATCTGGAGCGTGTTCTGCGTTGAGTCCGAGTCCTTTCATGCACCCTTCGGGCGAACTACTAAACTATGTCTCCCTTTTCCGTCAGTCTCTCTCCCCGCAGATGATCATCCTCCGGGTCGCCATGGGTCGTGGGTTGCTCAAAGAGACGGTGAACGAGTTGAACTCGGCTATCGAATTCGCGCAACCTGCCACTCTTAAAGAGCAGACTCAGGGGGCGTGCATGACGATCCGCGATTCAGTGGATCCCATGTCCGGTTCCGGAACACCCGTCAACAGTTCAGACACGTCATCCACAAAGGACATGAGCAGGACAGGTGTCATCTCTCTCGTTTAGCATCCTTGGTCCTAGTTTCTTCCCCATGGATACTTTCGCATACAACTAATGCAGTAGAAGAATTTTCGTATTTCTCTTCGGTTGCATGGTGACTAATGGACCGGCTGACTCTTAAGAGAGACGTGTACTTGTTGCGATGAAGGGCGAATATCCGTGAGCCCGAGCTCTGAGCTTGATCATATTGCGATATGCCTTGATGCTTTTTCACCTGTAGTGATAGGCCCCACGTTACTCTTAGAATCCTCCCCTCTCACCGATCTCACCCCCTGATGCTTTTTACTTTCACTTATGCTCTTTGATGTTTCGTTTAGATTGTCTTGTCCAAAATTACAGTGTCGGCGTGGCGCAGATCCGAGTACTCGTAAGAAGGGTGTTGGAACTGTTAAAACCTGAACGATATGTAACAGGACGCCCCGGAGTCAAGGACGAAGGGGGAATCCGGATTTGTTGCGCATGCACTTGGAAGATTGAATAGGCAGAAGGTAGGGTATTGGTCTGCGATTGGCGACTGGATTCGTTGCAATCGATGGAAGTTTGGTAAATACCTTCCTCCGCAGTAAAAGCAAAGAAATCGTATTTTGGGTCCTGAATTGGCATCAAGGTAACAAGCGCAGAATCCGTTGTCACAGAATGGGAGGGCGTCTGCATGATGTCAAGTGAAGTACCAGGATCAAAAATTTCACAAAATACTTGCCAAGTCATAAATCACGCACTGTGCGCATTGCTCTATTCAGATGGACCTTGTTGTAGTACTTTGGCGTTCGAGTCTCCTTGTCTCTAGCTGAAACTAGCCTGAGCGTTCGCTGTGTCCCGCCTTATTTCCAACACCGCCCGGCTGCTCGCGCGTGCTCTAGTGTAAATAAGAAGTGGGTGACAATCAGGAAGGCACAGGAGTTTTGGAGAGTGTTGTGGATTTATTGTAGCCGGCATAGAGGCGTCCAAGATATTTTGGGGGTCAAGGGAGAGAAGGGTACAGTATGCGGTTGATCATGAGTCACTGAGCGTTCTTAGACAGGTGAAAAACGCGTGGGAAGGCAGTCGGTGCGCCTAGGAAAACAACTCCGATGCGGCATCAGTCGGCACTCGGCAAGCGTAACAACTTGAACCACGTTTTTTCTCATCGTTCTCGCTGAAAATTAACGAGTATGTCATTGCAAACACAAGTGGACTATGTTAATAAGAGGTAAAGGGCAGTGTAGACAAAAATTTGCAGCGATTGGTGAAGATCTGAGCAAGAAAATCGGAGTGACCGAATGGGGTTGACGATGTTGACTGACCGACGTTCGGTGCGCACCGTTACTGTAGTAGCCCTATTCACTTGCTCCAGCCTTCAGGTACAAGGTACGGATACGTGTTTGTGCCAACCCGCCCGCCGTCCAGCGCACTGTTTATGTGCCAATTTAATTTGTCCACCTGCGCAATGCGATGCAAGCCTGAGCCGTCGGGAGAGGTTGAAGGTGAGCTGTTTTATCTCAGCTTCAATTTCCGCCTGGCTTTACCTCGACGACGATGACCAGGTTTGCTGCTGACACTGGTACCCCCATTTTCAAGGCGATTTGGAACCTGTGTTCTATCATTCTATGTGGTCACGATGCGACGATTGTTAGTCGTATACGCGCCATCCAGGCACTGTCATCTGTGGGCACACACCCGATTAAATTCATGGCACGGCGATGTGCCAATGAGCTTCCGTCATCATCATGGCACACCGATAGACATCTCCTTCTGTGGTGATAAGAAGTGTTTTGCTCATCTTTCGAGGGGTATAGTTGCATTTCAAGTTCCGAGTGCCTTTCATACCGGTGAATAGGGCTCCCGATATATATCCGTAAGTCATGTTAGTCGATCTGACAGTGTTCTCCTTCCTTGTACTCGGGTTCAAATTGGCCCGAATCACCACCACTGAATTTCACCCATCGTGATGGAAAATCCGAATGTCCCATCCGAAAACACCGTCGGCATCACATTGGAGCGGTCCCTCTACATCGGGGCCATTCTCCGTGGAATCCTATACGGTGAGAACTCCCGTGACTGAATCACCATTTCTTCGAATCTCACCCATCAGGAAGGAGTGGAGGCCTGCGCATTCTTTGCATCCCTGTATTGCATTCTCCATCGTCCCTCCGAGTACCGCAAACGCCAAAAATTTTACATTGTCTATGGTGCGATCCTGTTCGCACTTGTTACGATCCAGGTATCCATGAATACGATGTGGGGCACATTGATGTGGATCGACCACCGAAACTACCCCGGCGGTCCGCTTAGATTTTATGGAGTCTCAGAAGGCGCATGGTACAATGCCGTAGATCTTACGGCTCACTCAACAGCAAGCGTTATTGCTGACGGGCTCCTTGTACGTCTCACCTGATCCATTCGACTGGAGGGAACTCGAACAGGAGGCTGACATGATGGCTTGCATCGGACAGTTGTACAGATACTCAATAATCTGTGGCACGAAATGGTATGTCCTCTTGCTTCCGATGCTGATATACATAGCTTCCTCAGGTACGCCGAACGTAATCTATGTCGTTCATTTGGTGCAGCGGCTCATTGTTGTGCTTTCTGCCTTTCTTTTTGTTTCGTAGTGTTCGTTATCCTAATGGTGATTGAGAAATTCTTACAACATCGAGCCCACATATTTCTTCTGCACGGAAAGACTATCCACCCCTTCGTGGTGTGGGCCGCGCTGAGCGTGGCCTTGAATGTCATCATCACCTCAGTGATCTGCTTCCGTCTCCTGCGGATGCGAGCACTCCTGCGGGAGGTGCGCTCAGGGATGTCCATGATGTACACAAGCATTGTCACGATGCTCATCGAGTCTGCGGCACCCTTCACCATCATTGGAATCGGTCTGGTCATCGTAGCAGCCCAGAATGGGCCGCTCGTCGATGTGTTTTGTTATATCTGGAGCCTATTTTGCGTTGAGTCCGAGTCCTTTCATGCACCCTTCGGGCGAATCACTAAACTATGTCTCCCTTTTCCGTCAGTCTCTCTCCCCACAAATGATCATCCTCCGGGTCGCCATGGGTCGTGGGTTGCTCAAAGAGACGATGAACGAGATGAACTCGGCTATCGAATTCGCGCGACCTGTTACTCTTAAAGAGCAGACTCATGGGGCGTGCATGACGATCTGCGATTCAGTAGATCCCATATCCTGTCCCGAAACGTCCGTCAACGAGTCAGCTACATCAACCACCAAGGACATGAGCAGGATAGGTGTCGTCTCTCCCGTTTAGCATCCTTGGTCTTCACGACTCTTTATGTATTAGCCGTCGTCAGAGAATCCGGGGATTGTTTTCCTTATCAAACCGACATAGTTTTCTTCCCATGGCCTTTCGCGTGCAGCAGTGCTGTATACGAACCTCTTCGTTTTTCTCTTCAGTTGCATGATGTCTTATGGGCTGGCTGACTCCTAAGATAGACATGTAGTTGTTGTGATGAAGGTTAATAGAATTCATATGTATATATTCAGGAAGCCTGGGTTCAACCCCAAGTCTAACATTTAAACACGCTGTTAGCTGAGCGTTATCGTGTCTAGAACGCGTTCTCTTCACAAATGTCCGAGCATGGATTCCATTTTGCTCGTAGTCGACCTTCTGCATGAATTCGAGCTTGGCGTCTGGAAGGCAATATTAACCCATCTTCTTGAGATACTATACGCGCAAGGGGACAACAGCATTCAGACTTTCAAAGAGAGGTAGTTTTTCGATGGAAATGAGGATCGAGCCTGCCTGGCTGTAGTTCACATGCTCCACACGCTGCTCGAGAGCTCCCACTGGCAGATATTTCTTCTTATTTTCGCTTGATATTCTCGGACATTAGCAACCATCATTACAGCGTGGAGCTAGCTGGACGCGCGGGCAGACCACGGTAAACACAGTTCTCGTTCTCGTCACCCAGCATAAACCTTACGCGAACGTTGGAACCTGTTTTTCCTCTATTGTCACCCACCGCGAGGTCGAAGTCTTGAACCCACAATCTAGTGCCATATGACCCAAATGTCGAGAGGTATTCTTGTATTTGTGCTCATCGCTGAGAACGAATAGACGGCCTAGAGGAGAGAGAGAATCTGGGGAGAAGACGTCAAAGCAGATCTCACCACAGGAGGATGCGGCCCAAACGTAGATCAAAATTTTCAAGAATCCACGACAAGGGGAGAAGTGGAACCCAATCTCCCTGAGCACCCATATACGGAACAAAGATGGACCTGGGGTAATCCGTAATTTCCCCGTGGAAAGATATTCGAATACACAATGGTAGTAGTTGCACAGGTTGCGGGTACCAATATGCATGGCTTACGAGAGATAATAACGAGAAGAAGACTTCTACGGTAGTACGACTCTAAACCTTAAAGTGAGAGTAACCTGCCAGTGAACGGATGGCCGTGGCTGGCGATAACGCGGTTCTGACGTGAGGTAGATATCACAAATGACTCACAATTGCATCGCTGATTGCAGAGGAACGTCCTGATCCATAAGATTATGGGGATCACTGGGTAAAGCGGGTAGTACTGAGAAAGTTTTATCGCTTTGATTTTGCCAGGACGCGCCAACTGGTCCACGGTAGCTGCGGCGATGTGTCAATAACACGTCAGCGCGTCAGTCGTCAGCGTTCCTGCCACGCGACTTTGACACACCGCGAGACAACAGCTACCGGCGTGCTCTACGGCGAACTCGACACAACTTGCAGTTCCTCAATCATGTGGCTAACAGACATGCAAAGTCAGTGAAAAAAAACTTGCCTTTCTCTTCCCCTTACCGAAAAACCACTCAACAGAAATCGGCGTCGGGTTGACCTCGTTCGGCGTATTCTTCATGATGCTCGGCGTCATGCTCTTCTTCGACGGTGCCCTCCTCGCCCTCGGAAACGTGCGCACGTCCTTTATTGTCCTCCTTCGGCAAGCGAGCTAATCACGTCCCGTCGCGATTGACTTGTCTTTTAAAATCCTCACCCCCTCCGCATATGTACATCATGCTCGCGCAACGACCCAGATCCTCTTCCTCGGAGGCCTCTTCCTTATCATCGGCCCACAGAAGACGTTCTACTTTTTCGCCCGCAAGAACAAGCTACGCGGGACCGCCTGCTTCCTCGGTGGAATCCTCCTCGTCTTTATCAAATGGCCAACCATCGGCGTGTTGGTCGAGATGTTCGGTTTCCTCAACCTTTTCGGGTGCGTGCTTGCTTGCCTGTGCAGGGCTTTTCCTCCGTCGCCCTCGAATCGCCCGCTTCTCACCCCGACTCTTTCGGCTCCAGAGATTTCTTCCCTGTCATCATCACTTTCCTCCGCCAACTACCGTTTATCGGCCAATTCTTGAATTTACCGTTCATCCGCCCTGTACGCCACCTCTCCGTCGCCTCTTACTTGGCTTATATGACGCTTACGCTCACTCGCGCGACGGTCACGCGTCTCAGCTCGTGGATCGTTTAGCAGGTTCACGTACCTCCGTCGTATGACCCGACACCATTACCTATAATTTGGCCTTGTCGGACATGTACTTATCACTGCATAGTGTCATTGGATACTGAATACCGGACGTGACTATGATCCACCAAGGCCTTCTCTCTCCAAATTGAGTTCAATTAGTTCGTACAACGCCGTCAGGTGGGGGGACCCTCAAGCCTTCTCCACCCACCCTTCTTTCTTTTCCCCCTCGTCCGCTTCTTGTCTCGCCTCGGGCCATGACATCGCAGAGATGTCGTCTGGCCCTGCTCCACGGTTGCGAACGTGGAATCCGGACTTGATCGCCTCGTTGACGACGAGACCACTGTGAGTTGAAGGTCGGTAGTTATCACGACATACGGGGAGGAAACGTACATGGCATATGTCGTCATCGCGGTGAACCCAGCGAGCGGGACCAGGTACGAGTGCCGCGTATATGCCTTGTCTGCCAGCGCACCTTGTGCAGGCGGGAACCACGCGCCTCCCCCGACGCCCTGCGCCGTTCCCTCAACATCCCATATGCGAGAGAGGGATGCGCGTCTGACGTACCATGACGATCAGACCCGACCCACGTTTTGTATGGGGTCCTAGGCCCTTCGTGCCGAGCGTGAAGATGCACTGTACCGCGACTTGGTTAGCGTTCACACAATCCTGGGTGAAGTGCGACGTGCAAAGATATCCTCGCACTCACCGGATAACAGATGCTCTCAAAGAAGAAGAGCATAAATAGACACGCGACACCCCCGTTACCCTTTCCGAGCGTGACACCGAGGCAGCATGCCATGCATGCGAAGCCGTATAGGCTCAGCAGGAACGCGGTATCGACGAAGCGCAGCAGCGCCGCGCCGAAGAAGCGCCCGCCTGTGAACGTGAGCTGGCAGAATGCGAACAGGAGGCTCGCGCGCGAATGGCTTATGCCCGCCCCCTGGTCGACAAGGTAGTTCACCGTGAAGGCCGCGACGCCAACCTGGGCACCTCTGCACGTGCGCCAACACGCGTAGGTCTCTCAGCCCCCCTGCGGGACGGGGAATGGGCGAGGGCAGGATAGGAGTGGCACGTACACGTAGCAGGTTTGCGCGACAAAGCCGAGGATGCAGCGGTATTGCTCGTGGAAGGGTCCCACGTCCGCGGCAGCAGCGCCGTCCGTGGCGGTGAGCTCGCGGGTGAGCGCCTCCTCCGTGATCTCTGGCAGGTCGCAATAGCTATCATCGCCGATCGTGACTGGGCCGACTTTTTGAGAACAGAAAAAAAGCTGGGACCCACAAAAAGAGCACGTTGAGCACGACGCCGAGGCCGAACACGGCCAGGTACACCCACTGGACGGTGTCGAGCGAGTCGGCGTTCTTGCCCTTGAAGAAGTAAGCCGACGCGATGAGTGGGCCGGCAAAGGACGCGATGCCCTGGAAGCCCTGGCTGATGTTGAGCCGCATCGCGGCGTAGCGCGGTGTGCCGAGCACGGTGATGTACGAGTTGGCGGCTACCTCGAGGCAGGAGAGGCCGCATCCGATCACAAAGGTGCAGCCGACGAAGCCGCCGTACTTTCGGAATTTGGCAGACGGCCAGAAAAAGACCGCGCCTAGGGTTGTGCGTTGGATTGGCTACTGTCACGGGACATAGAGAGTAGAGTTCAACGTACCAAGCGAGTACAGCGTCAGGCCCAAATGTATGCCTTTCTAACGAGCAGTGGTTGCATGTCAGTATTCAGAACCCCAGAGGTGAGGACAACCAGAGCGTTGCACCTTATATCCATGACGTTTCATCTACGAATGTTGTATTGCAGCGTCAGACAACGAGTTTGTCCCCGAGACGAGAGTGACGTACGAAAATTCCGGCTATCGGCGAGAACACGATGTACGCTCCCTAAAAATGAACGCTCCATATCGTCAAAGGAGCTAAGATCCGACCGTACGCACAAAGTATGCGAGCTGGAGCATTGTGCTCTGGAGCTTAGTTATCCCAAACACCTGCTGGAAATGCGCATTCAAGACGTCGAGAAGCTTTCGATAATGACAAAGCCAACAAAGCGAAGCAAAACAAGATGACAAGCGAAGGAGCGTCGTCAGCGTCAAGAGAACCATGACCTATGACGGAGAGACCCCCAATGATAAACTCACACCGTAGGCGAATCCCCCTGTAGGTGGAAAATCTCAGCCATTTGTGGAGTAAGACGGGGACAAAAGATCTAGTCAAGTAACCCACTAACATGTGAAGAACAACGTCGTGACGAGCGAAAAGGAAAAGAGCCAACGCGAGAACGAAAGCTCGCTTCCTGCAGTGCGCAACGATCAAACGAGTCAGAAGTCAAAGCCTCAGAAGCACGAACACGACACAGTCGGATACGTGCCTGTTAGCCCGCCCCCAGTGGTCGACGTATGGTGATACGCCATGTGTTAATAAAAGCAGCAGTACCAAAGTAGCCAAGAAGGTGCAAGGTCTACTGGGTAATTGGGGGATGGCTTCGCCGCGGTGGTACAATGCCTTGTCTTTTCTCGCCCCTTCGCTGAGCCTTTTTATCCCTCGACGTATTCTGATGCTTCGTCCCTTTGTCATTCAGAATTGTCCTATCCTTGTTGTCGCGAATGGGAAAATTGCGTAACCATTTCATCGGCGAATCATCGCGAGCTTCGAGACATGCGAGCCTCGGAATGCATCAGCTTCGGTCACTTCGATGCCTATAATTGGTTTCTTGTACCGACGCACCAACGCACCTTTTGCTCCTGTGATCAGCTCGGGGCAGCGCAAACCGCGCTCCCAACATTTCTCGTGCGCTTGCACTGATACGCGTCATGAGGAGATGAGACGTGGGGCGGTGTCACTCAATAAGCCTCCGTGGCGAAACGTCGTACCTTAATGACCTATGTTTTTCCAATTGAGGTACGTACTATTTTTGTGCGGATGTGCGGAAATAAAAAGCTCCTGCCGTGGGTTCACAAGAGGACCGGATCGAAGCCCTGGCGTGGAGTATTAAAATTCCATAACGACACACAGACCAACTTCCGACTCGGAGCTTTTATCTTTATCTCCGGGAACACACAGGTCCCGTGCAATGGATGGAGTGAGGTTGTCCAATGGCGTTGTGATAGTGCAAGGAGGGAAATAACAAAACAACACACTGTATACTGCGACCCCCAACCGCTGTATCAACGGCGCGACTATTCATCCGGTACGTCAATCTCCCCAGAGTTGATGGCATCGATAATGTCATGTGGAGGTCGGCCGTCTACAGTGCAACCAACGGATTGGGCAGTGCCCAAAATCTCCTTGACGCCTCCGGCGAGATCCTTTGACAGCGACTTGTATTTCATGGTCCGTGCAATTTCATAGATCTCATCGAGCGCGATGTTGCCAGAATGCTTGATGTTTTTCTCCTTTTTCCGGTCCCGTGGGGGTTCTGAGGGAGGGCGGAGTGTTACCCACGTGAGAATGAGATAGAAAGAACAGAGTCAGTGAGCGTACCCTTGAGTGCCCGGATGACGAGAGAGGAGGCGGAGGGTACGACAGAGACCTGGGCCTGACGGTTCTGGATGGTGAGCTGTACAGTGACGCGCAGGCCCTTCCACGCGGTGGTCGCTTTCGCAATATCTTCTCCGACCTTCTTAGGGGACTGTAATCAAAGGACAAAACATAAACAATGGCACGGCCGAGCAGCAATGTGGCATACGCACAAGACCAAGAGGACCGATTTTAGGCGCAAGCGCAGACGAAGCACCAACTTCACCACCAGTGGCCCGGAGGTAGATTATTTTAATTTCGTTGGGATCCTGCGAGCGCAAAAGATTACATGTCGGCATAAGAGGGAATGTGAGATGGGAACCACGACTTGACGTACGATTTTCGGGGCCATCGAAACAGTGTTAAAGGAGGACCTGTTAATCAAGTGGTGTTCGTTACCGCCAACGGATAGCGGAGAAGGCACGGAAACAAGGTTTACACCCCGACTATAAGAACTGTACAGCAGGTCGATACAAGTACCATTCTACAAGTAGGCTCCACAGTAGGGCTCCACCAGTGAGTGCTCCCACTATTCGAACACTTGAACACTAATTTTATCACTCAATCTTGCCCGACTACCACGACGAATGAATCTTGACGTGACATTTTCATCGACACAGTATATCCTGTTAAATTCGTCCGATTTACCACACCAACTAAGATTATAGTTGGTGATATCGACGTATTTCAAAAAGGCCGTGACTCCAAAGATGGGTTCCATTCGTTACGCAAGCGTCACAAATCCGTGACTTCTGCCGAGATTTGTGGGTCGGCTTGGGGGCCAATCACGCGAATTTGAATTTGTATCGAATCCTAAACTAAATAATCATTCCGTCCGCCGTTCCTCCCCATTTAAAACGGTAAAACTCGTCTTCCGTCGTCCGTGGAAGGAGGCTCAAGAACGGACTGACAAAAATTCTACGTTGTACCACGGCCCGATAACGGGCTCAGTGCGATGGGCGCATGGAATCCTCAGTCAGGGTTGGTCTACCACCCGCCTACGAGGACGCCGACATCGATGCTCTGTGCCAGCTCATCGGTACGTCTCTCCCGTTCGTTTTCGTAGATCAAAGACGGTAGGGCTCACACCGTACGAAACAGCACTCATGCTTGACCGACTGATATCCATCAACGACCGTATTCCGCTCTCCCCGTGCGTTTATCTCCCCCCTCATGTCATTGACAGATGGCTGAGCATCATTCTTTTTTTTTTCGCTTTCGGTATTTTTTTCTTGGTCGGTGCGCATGTTATCGTGATCCGATGTTAATCAAACGGGGCTGCCGTACTCAGAGAGAGCATATCGCGTTTCCACTCTGCATCTGTACCGCAGATTTCCATCCTCGAATATCTCAGGCGCATTGTCCGCTTCACTAATCTCGAGGTTTGTCACTTTGCCATCATCCCATTCTCTCTCGGTCCTAACTGCGAGACTGACCACAATATATATTTATACACACCCTGCATACACACGTCCACCCATCCGATTTTTTTTTACTTTCTGCACTGGTGATCTCTCCCCGATTCCACGCTGATACCGCTCACACAACCGAAAACCGCGCCGAACCACGCAGAAGACCTGCCTCCTTCTCGTCCTACACTACATCGACCAGATCTGCGCGCGCGAGCCGACCTTCACGATATGCTCCCTGACCGTGCACCGCTTCATCATCGCCGCCGTCTCCCTCTCCTCCAAATCCCACTGCGACGCGTTCTGCACCAACGCGCACTACGCCCGCGTCGGCGGCCTCGCGCCCTCCGAGCTCGCCCGCCTCGAACGCGCCTTCCTCGCCGCCATCGACTGGCGCCTCGCCTGCACCCGCGAGGTCCTCCAGCTCTACTACGTCAACCTCGTCGCCCACTCGGGAGGCAGGTTCTACATCCCTTCCTCGGACGACTCGGAGGACATGCACACAGGTGACGTCACTACCACCACCCATCCTACCACTGCCGCTGCCACCGCCGCCGCCACAACAATTACCACAACGACTACTACGACAACTGCCACTACGATCGCCGCCACTTCCGCCGGTACCGCCGGTACCTCCTTTCAAGGGGAAGTGCTCAATTCGCCGGTCCGTGGCTTGGGCCGAGGGGTAACTGCATCGCCGGTGGTCGTACCAGCAGCCGCAGGACCACCGCCACCCATCGGCGGGCCAGGGATGGGCGCTCCGACGCCCAGCGTCGAGCAGAACATGGCATACGCTCAGTTTCGGCAACGTACTCGAGGTGAAGGTTGATTGAACTACTGTACTGTAATCACCAACAATTTTTTTCAATGTCACGTCAATGCCATCTCCTTTTTTCCCTTCCTGTAGTGTCTTTTTCTATTTTTTTTTACCACTCTTTTACGTTCTTGTTTTCCTTTTCCTCATTTAGTTGTCACTTTCATCGCCTTCTACACGTGTGTATGTTCTAGATCCGGTCTTTTTTTCATGTCATGTCAATTTTTTCTTTCGTTTATACGAACCAAGACAGATTCGAGCACTCAACTGCTACACGCTATTTGCACGTATGGCCGAACTATACACATCGAGCGGTCTCATGCTGTCCCGTGTTGGTGGTGAGAATTATCGACTACTGTGTAAAGGTACCGTGCTTTCCATTCGACCTGGAAATACGCGCTCGGAACAAAATTGGGGGGATAACCAACACGTGCGAGGGGAATGACTTATGGAGATAAATCGAGACAGACCGACCAACGGGCGACTTGTGGACTGGACCGTATATTGCTTGTTGATTGAATAATTCGGCGCACACAAGGGGCAGGTACTCGTACTCATACTTTGTAATGGTGAGAGAAGTAAATAATAAAAAGAGAAAAAGAGAGAAGTGACAGTGTCGGTACGCAATGCAAGTTGGTGGGTTTCGTGTGAAAATGATGTTGACAAAAAAAGCGCCCATGCGCTCACTTTTTCTTTCTTGAAAAAAAAAGACTTTAAGTTAGTCCGATAGGCGATATGACAAGCGACCACGGTGCGGGCAAACGATAAAAGCACGGGTGTGGGTGAAGTGAAGTGGGAAGGAACAACAGGGTTGTACAAGGAATGGCGCGGGTCCACGGGCACGACATGCAAGAGGGGAGGTCAGAAAATGGTCTACAAAAGCGTAAATGGCGCAAGGTCACGCGCCAATGGATGTGAAAATGGATGGGGATGGAAAAGGGTGAGAGGAGGGATGATGATCAGACAAATAGTACAAACAACGCATACGTTGCGATGATAAGAAAGACATGTAGACGAGGGGCAATTGCCGTGACGATCAGACGCGAGGCAAGCGAGCATACGAGCCCGAAAACCAAGGCACGAACACATCGACCAATTCACCAAACCAACGAGTCGCACAACCCCCAACATACAAGGGCAAGACGGAATCGAGTCTAGTGGAAGGGTGGGCAGGCACGAACCATTGTGCGTCAATACCATCACCTGATTGATGATCATGTCACCGCCTAAGCGCGGAAAGCATCTTAGCAAGGGCGTTGATTTGCGCCTTGCCCACCTTGGGACCATCGCCGCCATCTTGTCCACCCTGCCCCTGACCATTTAACCCCTGTCCTGGTCCAGCGCCATGTTGTCCTATAGCTTGAGAGGCCAAATCAGTTGTGCTCGTTGAGGCATCTTGCCTGTACTGTGTCTGAAGATGCTGAGGACGCTCGGTTATCGGTTCAAGCGCACTTTTGCTTCCTGTACCCGTCGCGGGTTGCTTGCCCTTGCCAGCGCCGCGTGCAGCGCGCTTGCGCTCGCGCGGCACTGGAACACCAAAACTGTCCTGGTGGAGCTGGCGCGGCGCGCCGCTCAATTCCCATGGAACACCTGTCATCACTGGGGACCGCCTCGTCAACAGACACATTCTAGGGAACGGCGACATTTGGGCGGAGAAGTACGTACGCTTGACGTTCGACGGTATCCGCTGCGGCAGTCCAGTATTACGACTACATTGAGACCCGTTATTGGAATAAAGGGAAGACGCAAGGCTTGACGAAGACGGGAAGACAGGCTCTGGATGTTTCCGCCAATTTGAAGAGGTAGAAGATGCAGAAACTGAGGTGGCAAACGTCGATACCGAGCGCATGCTCTGGTTGCTATACCGCGTGAATGTACTGCTTGAGGTGTTTGTGCTTGCCATAGAATTCCGCCAGTTGCTCGACGAAGCCGAACTTATCGAACTGCTAGCCACGGCCCGCCCACTGCGCGTACTCGTCGGTGATGCGGCACGCCATGACTGCTGCTGCAGCTGGGGCTCACCCCCGTCCTGCACAGTTGTGTCTGGTCGTGAGGTAGGTGGTGGTGACTCCGGTCGGGATGTTGAAGGGATAGGAGGTGGATTGAGCCCCATAATCGTATTCGACACATGCACCACACGAGCTGAACCAGAGTTCGAGTTCGGCTGCTGCGAGTCGGACCGTGTGCTCAGGGCTGTCTCTCCAGCACTCTTTCCAAACGATAGCTTCCACCTGCTCGGTTTTTTCGTGACAGTCGGTGTTAATACAGGTGCGGGGACCGGCGGTGGGGGTGGTACATTGGGAAATGACTGCACAGAAGCAGAGGCAGAGCGCGTCTGGCGGCTGAGCTCACGGACGAGTGATTGAGAGGCTGATGCAAGCAATTCTGCCGTGTTTGGAATGTGATCCAGTGATGGCGTCATGCCCTTGCCCTTGCGCCCGCGTTTGCGCCGCTTCGTATTTGAGGTCGATCGCACAGAAGGTGAAGGAGAGCGACCATCGTCGAAGTCAGGCTGCTGCTCCAGCGGGAGTTGTTCTTGGGGTTGCTGTAGTCGTTGCTGTTGTAGATCTTCCTCTTCGTCCTCATCGAGGACAAAGCCCAGCGCTGGACGAGCCGCACCCTCAGAACCACCACGATCAAGTACGGCGTCTACCGAGGTAGTACGACTGAGAGAACGAAGAACAGTTGGGGGTCGGCGAGGTGATCCAGCTGCAATGGATGGCTGACGAGATGACGGGCGGTGGGAACGGGGTGCTGAAGCGAGCGCATGACCATAATTCATGGACGCAGTAGAGGGAACACGGGAATGTGTATGCGTCCCTGGTTGCGACGCACCCATGAGAGCGGGTAACTCCCGAACCCATATACCAAACTCGCGGGCGCCAATACGCTGAGAGTCGTCGGTGGGGTCGTCAAGGACGCAGAAGACATTTTCGACAAGGAAATTTGCAACAGGAAAAGTCATACCGGCGAATCGCCGCATGAAGAACTCGGTCCGATTGGAAAGGTAGTGATCGAAGGAGGTGCAGCCATGTGTGTCCACCCAAGGGTTGCAATGATAAATCCTAAGAGAGGCAGGTTAAGCGATGATCCCGAAGAGTAGGAAACGATGAAAGAATGTATCATGGTATACGGCACGTACATATTGATCAGAACAATACCCAGTGACCATACATCTGCGGCACGGGGCTTGTACGAGGGAGCCACGTTGTTCCTGCACTCTGTGAAGCAAGCATCGAGATAAGGCGTGGGAAAGGCCGGGGAAATAAATGAGAAGGCAACGTACCATAGCTCATATACGGAGCGCTACCGCAATCCATGTCCGACGAGACCGCATCACGCGTGGAGAGACCAAAATCAGAGAGCTTAACGATGACCTTGCGCTCACGGATGCCGTCTTGGTTAAAGGTCCAACCATCGGTGACAATGAAATTCTCCGGCTTGATGTCACGATGAAACACGGACGCATCGTGGCAGGCAGCTACGGCCTCGCACATTTGGGCAAACATAGAGGCGATAAGGCGGAGACGCTTGTACGATAGCAACTGGGACGGGTGAAGAGAGGAAAGGAGCCCCGGTGTGGGTGGAGTATGGGTCAGCGCCGGATCGGCGGTAGGATCGACGTCGTAATGATCGCGGGCTTGTTCCAGAAAATAAAACAGATCTTGACCAGGAACGAATTCGAGAAGGAGAAGGAGATAGGCTGAGGTTTCCAGCGTACGATGTAACGTCACAATATTGGGATGATCAGGAATTGACTGGTGAATAGTCGCCTAGAAAAGGTGGGCGTTAATGGCACAAGAAATGAAAAGTTTTCAGCGGTCGAAAGGAGCTCAAAAAAGGGAGACATACCTCTGCAAGCTGTGCGGAAAGTTCTTCCTCATCAAGGTTGACCTTGGACAGAAGTTTGATAGCATAGTTGCGGCCGTATTCTGTCGGTGGGCGCATAGACGCGGAATCGTCAAGTTCCAAGGGACCACCAGCATACACATGGCCATCCTCGGAAGGTGGGGAACGGGAGAGGACTTCACGAATGAGGTAGACGATAGCATAGCTGCCGGTGCCAAGTTTTCCAACGACTTCGAACTCCCGCGCAAGATCTTGATGGTCCGCGACAGGTAATTGCTCGGGGGAATGGTGGGGGACGAGGCGAAGGAGTTCACCCTGGAGGGGAATTCCCTCGCCCACCAGGTCACCGGGTAATAGAATATCGTCTATGGTGGAGATGGTCGAACGAGCCTGGGTAGAGGAAGGTCGGGACGAGCGGGGAACGGGTTGAGGTAAAGAAGACGGAGGGAAAGACGGAGAGGGGAGAGAGGAAAGGGATGTAGATACGGATAGACAGGACGTGCAGGACAGGTAATCCTGAGGCAAGTCCGTGTCCACGGTGCGCTTTTGGTTCACGAAAGCAGTAGATGTTGGGGCAAGGTGGAGGGGGTCGAACTTTGCAGTATTAGAGAGGAACCTAGGATTATTGGTCGAGGAAGAGGACTTCTTCCGACCATCTGAGAAGACGAACGGGGAGGCGTAAGATGGGGACTGCAGCATGAGCCGACGAGATGATGGGAGAGGTCGGGGGAAGGGAGGCGGAGTGGGGGGTGAGAGACTGGTTGATAAACCGCCGCGACTTGCTCACGAAGGAGAGAGAAAGACGATTGGAGGTATATCTGTTCAGACAGAAAGCCCTGCTGAGAGTCTGATTAGAACGGCATACAGCTTGCAAGTCGATTCGTCTCCAAGGGGAGATGGTTGGAAGAAAGAGAAGAAGGGGGAAGGAGAGAAAAGAAAAGGGATTACCCCCGAGACGAGGGGAGGGGATAAAGAAGAGGAGGCGAGGGGGGACGGGGAGAGATGGAGGAGGAAAGGAAAAGGAGAGAGAGAGAGAGGAAGGGGGAAAGCCAGGGGGGAGGAATTAATTGATACGGTAATTGGGGGCACAGCGCGGGCGAATGCGAGAGCCAGGCGAGCGAGGGCGAAATGGGACCGTGTGTTCATGTGGGCCGTGTGGCACGGCTAATAGCGGGCTTTCAATTTAACAATGCGATCATGCGGTGCGGTGTTCCTCTCTCGGTCAGCTAACTCTTCTCCCCTCCAAATTCACGCATATGCTCATACGTCCAACAAGAACGTGAATAAGAACAAAGAAAAAAGCACGTAAAGGAAGGTAAAGGCAGAGAGGGGGTTCTTGTGGTTGGAAAGGCGATGATATGCATCCATCCATAACCAGCTTACCGTAAACGGCAAGTGAACATTAATCGGGCCATGTGCAAACCCGGCGCTTCTTCCCCGACAGCTGAGTGTGTTTTTTTTGTCACCCCCTTGCCACGCGCACCAACTCCACCGCCGTGGTTTCTTCCCTTTCGATCGGCTCCTTTCACGCCTTCCTGCCTCTTTCGGATCCGCGCCCCGTTACCCCAGCCGCCCATATCCAGAATGACCGCCCTACTACCTGGCAACGTACTTGTTAAATTCGTTCCTCCTGTACATCACTCATACGATACGCACGCTTTACGCGATCATCAATATCCCATCATCAATGAGCAGCGCACGGCATGATCCCTGCCAGGAAAACCCTACCTCACAGTCAAACAAAGTTAGAAAGACTTGTGTCATGTGCATGTCCGTTTACATACATGTCCGTAGATTGCACGGCTCATGGCTCGTTTTAGAACAGAGGGCCCTAATCCTTATTTATATGTTGGAAACTGAGATCGCCATGCGCTCCCCACTCTGCACATGTTTGCCGACACATCCTGCCGAATCGCCCGGGCTTACAGAGCTCAACATGTGTGCCAACGGAATAGGTGCACACGATCGACCATCTGAGATGTTGGTCAAACCTGGCACCGTGACGCCCGTCCAGGCTCTCTCCCTTGACATTTGTCAAGTTCTCAACTGCACCCGACACTCACACAAGACAAATTAAAGTTCCCTAACCATTAATATTATCCCTCCCTCACACGGCTATCCTGCGGTCCCGAGAAAGAGGCACGGCTGCTTTCCCTTGGGGTTGTGTTCTTGTACTTTGCTCAGCAGCGGTTAGCTTACGTCCGTTCTCGGAACACCGAGGTTGCCCGCAATCTGTCAGCGCATGTCAGCCGCAGCTGTGCGTCCTCTTGCCGAGCCCGCTGTCAATCCCTAGTCCCCCTCAACATCCTCCTCTCGCTGTCGTCGTACGATCGTAGCCCACCGCTCCGCAAGCGCAGCGCCACCCTGCCTGACACCACCACGTGCTCGCTCGATAACCCTCGTCGCCTCGTCCCCGCGTCCCTTGCAACACAATAACCACTTTGCCCATGCCAGCGTCGCCTCTTCCACCTCACCCGTCCCCCGCCAGTACTCGTAGACCTCCCGCACCAGCGCCTCGTGCTCCTCCTCGCAAGGTGCAGTCGTCAATGCTTCGAACACCTGCGCCCACACCCGCGCACTCGGCAAGCACCGCTTGGCGATATGCGTCACGCGCGACCGGCGCTCCGCGGTGCTTCTCGGCTCCCTGATTGACTCTGCTACGCGGATAAGAAGCGACTCGTGCACGCCCCGCAGCGCAGCATCCTGCATGCTCTCCGCTAACAATGCGTCAAATTCCGCCCACGAGGACGACGATACGGCCGATGAGCAACGCGATGGCTTCGGACAGCACCGGTCTGCGCCCCAGAGCCAGATCTCGGAGCACATCGGCACTGCGCGTCGCGCGCTGGTCCATGCGTCGGCTACCGAGTCGGTTGTTCCGTAAGCGGACTCGGCATAAAGTCGTGCCATCCAGACGCTTGTGTTTGTGGGTGTGATGGACGTGTAACGTCTCGCGATGTTTAAGATACGCGATGGTGGTGCCGGTGGGGATGGTAGTTCCGCTAATGCTACGAGCAATCGCACGTGCGTTGCAAGGAGGGCCGCGGATGGAGACTTCTTGTCTTGGCGGTTGATAAGCGCATGTAGGCTACCCACTAGATACAGTTTCTGTTTATGTTTATCAGCCATGTCGCGAACGAAGGATGATCCGTAACCGACCAGGTGTGCATCAACCTCCTCCTTCCCACACCACTCCTCGACAAACTGCGCATACGCCTCGGCCAACTCGTCTCGCGTACACCGCTCGGTTGCGTCTGCGTCTGCGTCTAGCGTTGCGAGCATCTCCTCGTTTGCCCCCCGCAGGGCGTCGACTAGAGCACCGCCTGCAAGTTCTTCTGGAGATGCGAGGACAAGTGACCGTGTTGCCCGTAGCTTCAAGGCGGCCGCGTCACGAGGTAGGGCTGAAGTCAATCGTGTATGCAGGTGGTCCAGCAGCGAACTGCGGAAAGACTCGGCGGCCGGGTATCCAGCAATAAGCGTTTGCAGGTTCTGAAACAGCTCGATCGTCGGCAACGCTATTGCAATCGCAACATAATAAGAGATAATGAGGCCTGAGACTGCGCATGCGCCACAACGTAACGTGGGGCTCACCTTTTGCCGCGCCGTCGATGGCCTGGCGCACAATCGCTCCGCCCATGATCTCCCGGCGCGCAGCGTCCCCCATCGCCTCTTCCTCCGCCCTATCGATCCGCCCACCCTTCTTGCCCAGGCCATCACCGTCCTCGTCCTCGTCCTCGTTGCCGTCGTCATCAAGCGAGATGCCAAGCACGTCCCACCGTCTGCGCACAGCCTCGACAAAGCCCATCTCGAGCTTGACATACTCGCGCCATAGCTCCGCACAACCGGCGTTGAG
>QFFA01002084.1:0-12951 GCA_003316565.1 Russula foetens | reverse complement strand
TCAGTCACACAGTCAGAGGGCAGCCGGACAATGTGTGAAGCCCCGGTGTTCCTTCCTGCGAACCAAACACTTATGGATTTTGTACCGGACGGATCGATCTCTCGCCTTGCGCACGAGGACGTGGAAAGCAAGGCAAAGTCGGCTGGATATGGGATGGTTTAGCCCTTTCTGGGCGAAGAAATGTGGCGCAATTTCTCATCTCTTCGCCCATAATCCAGTGCACGTCAACGCCACGATCCAGGGCAGAGCAACCTGATGGACTGGATGGACTGAGTTCCTTGTATTGTCTTCCCTTCCCCTCTCCACCCACCGTGATCCACTGCACACGAAGTAACTCTTATTTCGGTCGTCCCTCCAAATGTCAATGTTGAACTTCTTTCTATAGCTTTATCTGGAAAACACCACGGCCCAAATTGCGCTTCCGAGAATTCGCTGTCATTGGCCTCGACTCGGAGGAGCGATGGAAACACCGCCCCCCTCGATAACCCCCGTGATTACGAGTCCTTTTTCAGTCGCCACTCATGAATCCGGGCCTGTGTTGTCTCGCATACAAGCGATCACTTGGTTTCTCCGTGCCCTTGCGCCCGTGCGCGCCTGTTATTTGGACGAGGAATGTGGTGGGAATCACACGGTGGACTAGGTCCGGGGTGTAGATATTTGACATTCCTTTGTGCTTTTGAGTTTGGACGCTGGCAGAATCCGGACTGTAACCATCTCGTTATTATATCTTACCTTTCGATTTTAGAGTAGTTTTTAGAACTTGAATCTTGAAGGTTGAAGGTTGAAGTTTGAAGGTTCAGTCCGCTTATCGCTTATCGCGGGCGGTGGTGGGTGCATGACGTGATGGACACGTGACCACAACAGCATTGCCAGCGCCGCTAGCTACCGTACGGCAGTGTGTACACGTCCACGAACACATCCTTACTCCTCAGAAGCCACGCGATGCATACTGCTATCCTCGGCCGTGGACTTATACCATCGACGCATCGTGATTCGTGATTACTGTATCATGATTCATGATTTCGTGATGTATTCTTTTCTTCTTGCATATCGAAGTGGCTCCGGCGAGTCGGCGGCGACGAGTCTGGAGGTATCTGCGACCTCACGCACCTACCACTTATCGACCATGGATCCGAAACCAGATGATCATCAGTCACGATGAATCAATATCTACATAGCCAGACACGGATGCTTTTATCAACTTCCCATGCCATTATATGCCATGGAACGCATGTTCGCCTTGCGGATGTTGTGCGGCGTGCTTGACCCACAAGCCGCTCAATCAGAAGTTCTGGTGGCGGAAATCGAGCTTTGTTATAACCATGCAGACATATCACGGGAAATTGGACACAGAGCTCAATCCCCAAATAACCTAGACGTTCCGCCCTCTCGACCTATACTAGTACCTTTTCGTCCATTCCTGCCACCGGTCTTCAAACTCGTCTCGGTTCTTGCCGCACCTGTTTCGCACCTTTTTGTCTGGATGGGGCTCGTAGCGATGATGGTCTCCCAGGCAGTCCTGAGAAAAAGGACACAGCCACTCATTAATCATTAATCATCAACTTTCGATTTGCCGCGCCGAAGCGACGCGCTGAAGTTGACGCCATCGGGCTTCCCGACTCGGATGTGATGAAACAGCGAATTGGTGTTGATAGTCCGCTCATGTGTTGGCAGAGTGGCCCTATATAGGTGTCGCTGGCGAAACAAAGGACTGTTCCTCGGTCTCCACCTTTTCCAGTTTGTAAACAAGATGGTTAACTGGCATGACCCTGCCCTCCTTCTGAAAGACTACTGTGCGCCACCTGGCTTCTCTTTTAACGAACTTCTCCCTTGACGATCACCTAGTTGCCATCGTTAAGCTGTACCATGCCATTGCCGGTCTCTACATGTGTGTTCGTCTTCATAGGCAGGAAATAGCGCGTGCCGATGTCAACCTTCATAAACGTCAGCTGGGAAACTGTGTTCACTTCCGGCTTTGAATTGGACATGTTACGAGGAAAACGACCATACAGATGGACCATTTGGGTGCGCTCTTTGCAGCATACTTCCCTCACCACCACCTCAAATAAAAAAGTTGTACCTTGGAACGCGTTACACTGCATTAGCTTTCTTCACCTGCTTTTTAATTAATTTGGACGGCCCAAGAGTCAACTGTCAGGTACGACTTGCGCAATAGTGGGTTCCAGGCCAGAGATCATTAACAATATCCACTTTCTCATAGTCGCTCGTGATAGCAACTCCTGTAAGTGACCAGTATTGATAATGCTCTCGCTCGCAGTTTAATGATAAACTGACCTCCTCAGGCACTCGTTTATTCTTCTTGGGCATTCGCCTCCCTCATTATCGTTCTCCGCGTGTAAGCCACCCATTGCGCCCATGACCAGACTCATAATTATCGATGTACATCATTATATCTCTTGTTTTTTTGTTTAGAATTGCGATATGGAACCGCAATGTCATCGTGTCCCTAATTGCTGTTGGGATATGGTTGGGTGGCCTCGCATTGGACATACGAAGTACGTATCGTAATTCCGGTTGTTCGCACTATCATCTCATGTTCCGTTCCCGCGCTTGCAAGACCTGACAATGGTGAGGAGCTTTACATGGGTTTTCATATTGGATCGTAGACCGCATGAGCCGACTCACACACAAATTACACAAAGGTCTCTGTGGCCTACGACCCCATTCTGGGCACTTGCGTGGTTCTAAATACGGACAAGGGTATTGTCAACGCTGTTGGAGTTCTCGTCGTTGATGTAGTGCTCCTCCTGTCCATGTTGATTGGACTTCTGCGCAACTGGCACAGGAGTTCAACCGGTATATGGAAATTACTTTATCAGCAGGTGGCAATCAAAACGTTTTCTCAATCTTACGCCATATACTAATTCGTTCCTGTCTAGTGTATAATCTGGTTAGCATTGGCCTCGTTTGCAGAGATACCAGTTGTGGTCGGTCGCTCTTTTGCAACTGGATGTCATTCAGCTTACCGTTCATAGGTCTTCCTTTTTCTGAATCTTAACGGTACGTGGATTATTGCTCCCCAGTACCGTGACGCCCATGCGTTGTACACTGATGGCACTCTCCGCGGCGCGACAGATGCTTGGGACGAAGTATGATTCATTACTCTATGATTTCCTCTGGTCTGAGGCTAATTATAAATTTCACATCAGATGCTCTCCGGGCCAGCAAGTAGGAGATATGTGATACTTTCATTGAAATTGCCACCCTGACCGAATTGTCTTTACCTGCTCCTGCTGTAGTTGCCATTCTGTCCGTCGTCTCCGAGTCATCCCCTCCCAGCGTCACATGATTCTGACATGGTGAACATAGGTCCATCGGCGCTTCTCGCATGTACCGCTCTCTATCCGACAGCGGATCCCTCACCGAATACATGTACGTATTTCCAGTCCGAACGTCCAATCCCAAAGTTGTTCTCGATCTGACTTCCTGACGTCTCCACCTTTTTTCTTCCTCCTCCATTTAGATCAGCAGATCCACCCCAGTTCTCCTCGGAGCCCACTGCACGGCGTATCGGATACAACACCCACGGCCCTCTGCAGTTTGTGTCCGTCACTCGGTCAGAGGTGACGCCGACGACATTCGTGAGCCCGGTGTCCTTGGAAACAGGCCAAATATTTGAGTTCGTTTCGGGCGGATCAAATTCCAGCCTTACGTGTGAGGATACAGCCAAGGCCAACTCTGCTGGTTACGAGATGGCTTAGCGCCGTTTCGGTGAAGAGACCTTCATTCTTCCATCTTTACCGCTTTTCACCACGCTGGCACATTAAACGCCAAAATCGAGAGAGGGGGAGTCCAACAAATAGATTAGTCCCATTTTGTAATCCACAACCCCGCCTCCCCTTACCCCTCTTGTGTACTCGTACTCGCAAAGTAGCTTGCTTTAGTGGTCTCTCAAAATGTAGAACTTTTGAAATTTTACCGCAGTCAGATTTGGACAATCATGATGCCGAGGGTGATTGGGACTTCCAAATAATTACTGCGGCGCGGGAAACGGTGTATGTGGGCCGTGGCGCGCGGCGTCCCGCTTACGAACGACCTCATGTTGTCGTGGTTGTTTGCACTAGCGATTTGGGGAGAGGAACTTGAAGGTGGTGGGAATGCAATTGATGGGTCTGGTAGGTCCAAAGTGTCAGATTCCCGGGCCATAGATCATGGTAGGAACGCGAAATTTCATGGGGACAGCGACTCGATGTGCGCGCAGCAACCTCAATCGGACAGCGCGGGTCTAGATTATGTAATCACGTCATTCCATTTTTTCCTGAGTCCACCGCAAGTGTCCGCAACTGTGATCCATACTTTTTCGCCTTATAGTATCTTCTCAGCGCCATCCTGTCAATTCCGGTGTTGTGTTCGTCCGATGACGGTCATGAAACATATGATCTAAAATTGGGCAACTGGGGCTCCCCAGGCCGGAGCTCAGTCGGACAGTCATGCTCCCTTTACCACCCAATGCCAGTGGGGTCTCTATCGAATCTTTACTGTATATTTCTAAGATCTGGTACGTCTCGGGTTAGTTTTCATAGTCATTGGGAAAATTTTGAGCAAAGAAATCAGGGTGTTCAACTGACTGACTGTTCCGAAGTCGGCGTCTGCCGCGACCTTGTTCCTGCTGCGGTGCGGTGCGGCAGGTACGTAGAGTCATGTCCGAGTCAAACCCTATTATGATACCCTGCTGGTGTCGTCTTAGACGATACATGTACAGGTACCGGACGCGTCAAACAGGGTCCATTCTTCGCATCAGGTCTTTGCCCTCAGTCCCGCATCTTCCTCACGATCAGATATCGGAGGCTAAACCAGTCGCGATATTTTGGTATTGGCGCTCTCCCAAAACTTCAACGTCATTCGTGTAGAGACTCCACATGTTGTGGAGTGCGAGAGCGCCTCACGGACGTCTATGCGGTGCACGCAAACCCCATGCGGCGCGATCAGAAGTTCTAGCGGTGGAGGACACCTTAGAACCTCTTTGATATCATCACGCAGACAGGTTAAATATCGATAAATCACTGAGCTCGAACCTGCTCGGCTCCAGGTATCCCCAACCCACGAATCCCGGTTTCTCGAGCCTTTTTCGTTTTCTCTGGATCCCCACGAAATCGGTCTCGTTCTCGCACTCTCCTTTGTTCATGTCCGCGCCAACCGGAAAGAGCAATGATTATAATTTCAAGGGGCGCAAACCTTTGGAACCATGGGCGCACACAAGTCAACCGCTCATTTGACGGCTCCTTCCTTTTTTGTCTTAGATTGGGCGATGCTTCTCACGAAATGTGAACAATGTGATTGGAAGTCCGACCCTTTTGGTCAGGCACACGTGCTTGAGCGCAAACCAACCCCACCAGGCTTCCCGATGTGATCAACGCTTTCAGTCACCGTTGTCAGTCCAGTCATGTGTCCGCATCCCCGAACCACCATTGAGCGGCCTATATACGGGCCTTTGCCGCGTGGTGGTCACCCCACCTTCTCTGGACGTCTATCAACAAGATGGTCAACTGGCATGATCCTTCCTTGCTTCTGAATGACTACCGTGCGTCTCGTCGTCTCTTTGTTAACCAACATTGACAGTCACCCAGTTGCTTTCATCAAGTTGAACCATGCCATGGCTGGTATATACATGTATGTTCGTCATCACGGCAGGAAAGCATACGCTGATATCAACTTGAAACAACCTCAGTTGGGAAACAGTGTTCACTGCCGGCTTTGAATTGGACGTAATACGAAGGAAACGACCATACAGATGGACGATATGGGTGAGTTCTTACAGCATACACGGACCCATCACCATCTCAAGGAACGTAGCTATACCTTGGGACCCGCTACACTGGCTTATTTTCCTTCATTTGCTTCTTCATCGATGTTGACGGACCTAGGGTTGATTGTCATGTATGTTTGGCGATACTGTTCAGACCAGAAACGCTTTTGACATCCGCCTTCTCATAGCCGTTCATGATAGCAAATTTTGTAAGAGCGCTGTCCCGGCAACCACTCCTTCTCTACAAGTCGAATATGACTTATACCTTCCCAGGCGTTTCCCTACATCTGTTGGGCATTCGCATCCTTGATCATCGTCCTTCGCGTGCAAGTCATCTATCTAGCTCGGGTTCGCGATAACTTATGGTCCTCATTGTGTTAATTTTTTCCTTGCAGGATCGCAATATGGAACCGAAATATCATCGTGTCGCTAATCGCAGTTGGTGTATGGTTGGGTGGTTTCGTATTGCATATACGCAGTACGTTTCATATTCCCAGCTGCTCGTGTGATCTCACGTGATGTTCCTTCCTTTCCCTAGACTTGATAATGGTGACGAGCTTTACAATTGTTCTCATCTCGGAGAAGTCGAACTGATACCCACGGAATCAAACAAGGTCTCGTCGCTGTACAATCCCGTCGCGGATACCTGTGAGATCCTACACACGCGCAGGGGTCTCGTCAATGCTGTCGCCATGCTCGTGATCGATGTAGTTCTCCTCGTGACCATGCTTATTGGGCTTTTACGACACGTACACAGCAAGTCAGGTGGTATATGGAAATTACTTTACCAACAGGTGACATTCAGAACGTTTTCTCAACTTACGCCTGATGCCGAGTGTTTTTCCAGTGTATAATTTGGTTAGCGGTGGCCTTGATTGCAGAGATACCACCCGTGGTCTGTCCCTTTCCTCTCGTATGTTATTCAGCTCACCGTTTTGCAGGTCTTCCTAAGTCTCAATTTGAATGGTGCTTCCTTTCCTTTTTTTTGTACGCCGTTTGTAGGCGGAGGCTGATAGGTACGATCCGCCAGATGTTTGGAACGAGGTCAGGTTTATCATCACATTTTTTTATCCTAGACTGATTTCATCTTCATGTCAGATGCTTCTAGGCCCAGCAAGTGCGAGATATATGTTATATTTGTCGCAACTCCCGCTCTGACCGATATTTCTCCTGTCCTCCTACTGTAGTCGCCATTCTGTTCGTCGTCTTTCCTTTCGTTGTCTCTGCCCTTCTCATCCCTACAATAAATTGGACCTGACTTGACGATTGCAGATCCATCGGCGCCGCCAGAATGTATCGCTCTCTATCGGATCGCGGATCCTTCACCGAATACGAGTTCGTATTGCCAGTCCCAACTGCCAACCCTAGTTGTTCTCAATCCAATTTCCCCACCACTTCCCTTTAGGTCATCGCATCCGGTCCAATTTTCGTCGGGGCCGCCTGCTACGCAGTATAAAGTGGCCAATGTCCACAGTCACATTCGTTTTGCGTCCGTGTCCGTCACGCAGTCAGAGGGAACTCGGACTACATTCGAAGCCCCGGTGTTCTTGCCAGCAGACCAAATAGTTGTGGAGTTCGTTCCGGGTGGATCGGCCCCCAGCCTCGCAAACGAGAACATTCAGGACAAAGCCAACTCTATTGGATGTGAGGCAGTCTAAACGATCCAGGTGAAGAGATGCCGCTCCCCTTCCCAACATCTTTTTGCAATGTTTTCCTGCGTACGTTACCTGAAGTTCAGCCCTGTAGACCAGTTTTATCACATCTTCCCCTTGCCCTCTCCCTTACCCTTACCCTCCTTTGTATACTGTCCCTGAAGTAACTTATTGTGGAAGTCCCTTAGAGTGTACAGTAGTACGTATAAATCATACCATCGGACATCTGTACCTCGGACCCCCCAAGTATTGACAATTGGTGGGCTCGTTTCCAAGTGACTTGGCGTGACGTCTCCCCCGCCTCGCGACAAGCGACGCATTTCCCATCCTCTCCGCAGTCGCGGGCCCTGCGACTGGGCACTGACTGCCCGCGCCGTCTTGCCCGCAAGCGACCTTGTGTTAGCAGGGCTATGATCGTGCATAGCGAGAGACGAAAGAGGAAGATGACTGACAGCGGCAAGGGGAGATCGGATCTGGATCGCGGCTCTTTGGACGATGGACGAAGATGGTGTGTACTGTATGGATATCGACAGTCTGGCATTTCACTGCGCTAGTGTCGGAGTGCGCGGGTTACAACTCGGGCGGAATCTGGACTGAATCATGTATACGACTACAGTATATGATGAAGCTATGAAGAGCCAATGCCTGGGCTCAGGGCTGGTCGCCAGGGATGGCCCGCAGAGCACGATCCGTCACTACAGTCGCGGTCATGGTTCAAGTCTTTTCACACAGTTTCACCGCCTGCGAAAGTCTGGCACGTGCTTTACGCTTACGTCATCTAAACTCTCATCATTCATCATCATCATTCATCATCCAACATCCATCATGATGGTCACGCTTGACCTGGACCCTCATGACCCGATTACAGGCAGGCAATTGTACATCTCTTCATCCCCTCTTCGATTTTGACTTTCTCACGCTCGTAATTGTGCTTGGAGGCACTCGGACACTTAATGGCAATGGTACTGTAGTCTGTCCTCCGTTACAGAATCGATGCCCTTGTCAACCAGGCACGCGCACTTGACTGCGAGACGGAAGCCAACGTCGTGAGACTTTCCGACGTGATGGAGCAGTGGATTAGCATTACCAGTCCAGTCTAGTGACTTTGGTCCGCATCGCTCGAATCACATTGGCTTATTGAGTGACCCTGGGCGACCAAATAAATGTAGGCGTTCCTGCCGAGGGGCAGTTTCTCCACTTCTCTGGGCGTGTATATCGACAAGATGGCCAACTGGCATGATACTACTATCCTAAGACTACAGTACGTCCTGTGGTTTCCATGTCAGGCCAATATCACGACTGATAATCAGCAACTTTCGACGAGCTCAACCATGCTATCGCCGGTATCTATATGTGTTTCTCTTCATGGGCCGGAAAGCGCGAACTGGTATCGAGGTGCAACTATGCTAGGCTGGGAACCTGTGTGCACCGTGACTGTCGGCCTCGAGCTGGACGTCTTACAAAAAAAGCAGGTGGACAATGGCTGAGCACTTTGGCATTTCGCCCATCTCAAGTAAAGTAGCAGCTATACATTGGGACCCGCTACACCGGATTACTTTGCCTTTGTCTGCTTGTTCATTGACATGGGAGCCCCAGGACTCTTTGTCAGGTACAGTAGGGTTTTGGCGGTTCTGGGGTTCAGGACAAGATCAGTGGAAACCGACGGAAACCAGCAGAAACCCGGAAACCTGAGAACTTGGAAACTTATGTCCCTTTTTTTTTTTGGAAACCTCCCTCATTTCACATGAATCCACACAACACACACGCAACAGAAACAGATGGAAACCCGAGGAATACCTTGTTGGCCTCTAGAAATTTTCGGAGCGTGTCACTGCCTTAGGTGCGTAAGAGGATTGAAATCTCGAAAGGAAGACCTCGGGACTCCAGGGAGACCGGAGACAGCTCAGATACCAGCAGGTGTACAGCCCAACGTGTAGGCATAGCATGTGCAATTTTGAGTGGTGCGTGAAACGGTTTGGGGATCAGTGCATATATATCTCAGTACCGCACTCATAAGACATGACAGTGCCAGCGGGTGGGTTTATTGCCCGTGTCAGACTCATGGCTTTGCTACAGTTACGGTACGCCAAGCGGGCTTAGCAACCCCGAATCCGGCATTTATTTTAGAGCCGTGCGTGTTTGTTCAATCTCTCTGTAAAGTATACAAAAGTGGTCCAGGCTTTTTCATTGGTCATGGCGCAGATATAGGGTGTGTCCCGATTACCCTTTTTGCCTACACGCACGCACTCGACCTCCCATTTGCAACACGTGTAGTCAACCAGAAATTCTGGTGGCCCGAACTGAATGCTCGTTATCATCTTTTCTTGATTGTCATACGTATTTCCGATGCAGAACAGCATCCGGTCCTACAACAATCCAACATTCGGCCCATTGAATGTTAATATATTAGAGTACCGAGTGAGTTCCGTCAGTGTTCCGTCAATAAAGTCCGAACTTTGAATTTCTCACGTTTGTCGTTTGTGTACCTATATTCAAAGTCCGTCCAATTCCATGTCGCCAGTCGCCAGTCAACCACCAACCCATCAGTTTTTCGATGTGATAAGCGTACGATTGGCGTAACCCACTCCGGTCATGTGTCGACATCACGATTGATCGACCCTGGGCCCTTTATACAGCCAGTGCTTTTGCCCAACTCCGAGTCAGAGTGTGTGCTTTCTCCAACCTCCTCGGACGTGTCCATCAACGAAATGGTCAACAGGGATGATCCTTCCTTTCTCCTCAAAGACTTCAGTACGTCCTGCGTTCTCCATTTCACACAGTATCGCCTTTGACAGTTATCTAGTTGCTTTGATCAAGCTTTACCATGCCGTTGGTGGTATCTACATGTGTGTTCGCCTTCATAAACAAGCCCGAAGAAAGTGGGCGCTAATATCAACTCGAAAACAACTTCAGCTGGGAAACTGTGACCACGGCCGGTTTTGAACTGGATGTCTTGCGAAGAAGGCGGCCGTATAGGTGGACCATATGGGTGAGCTCGTTGCTGTATGTGAGACGTCACACCCAGCTCAAGGAAAAGTAGCTATACCTTGGAACCCGCTACACGGGATTACTTGCCTTTGTCTTCTTCTTCATTGATATCAATATCTCCAAGGTTCTCTGCCAGGTGAGGCTTTGGAAATTAAATTCAGGCCAGAGATCGTCGTTAACGTCTACCCTATAGCGGCTCATGATATCCTATTTTGTATGGGCAGTGTTCAATCACCCCTTTCCTCCTGGTTGAATCAGACTTTGGGTCCTCTAGGCGTTCGGTTTTGCCTCTTGGGCATTTGCCTCTCTCATCATCGTTCTCCGCGTGCAAGTCATACCGTCGCTTGGGCTATTGATAGTCCTCATCACGTCTCTTTCGTATTCTCAGAATCGCGATATGGAGCGGCAACACCTTCGTGTCGCTAACTGCGGTTGGTGTATGGTTGGGTGGGATCGCATTGCACATCCGAAGTACGTTTCGTCTGCAGTCGTTCGCACCATCATCTTACGTCTCATGCCGGCGCTCTCTAAGGATTGACATTGGTGAGGAGCTTGCAAAGTTCTCATCTTCGACTACCACTCACACAAAATCGTCCCAAATTGCCAAGCTCGCTGGGACGTACAACCCCATTATAGATGCCTGTATAATCATACATACACGCAGGGCCCTCGTCAATGCTCTCGGCGCTCTCGTGGTCGATGTATTGCTTCTCTTGGCCATGTTTATCGGACTTCTGCGACATACGCACAAAAACCCAACTGGTATATGGCAATTGCTTTACCAGCAGGTAACATACAGAACGTTTTCTCCATCTTGTTCTGGATTCTGAGCCACTGGTAGTGTATAATTTGGTTAGCGTTGGCCTTGGTCGCAGAGATACCAGTTGTGGTCAGTCCGTTTCTCTATTAGACAATTATTTAGCTCACCCGTTTCGCAGGTCCTCCTCATTCTAGATTTGAATGGTATGTTCCTCTCTCACCTTTTTATCACGCCCGTGCTTGGACAGATGCTAACAGTGCTCCCTGTGGCCCGCCAGATGCTTGGAATGAGGTGCATTAAACACTTATTACATCTCGCTGCGAGCCTAATTTGACCGTCATTTCAGATGCTCGTCGGGATGGAACGTAAGGAATGAAATTGTATTTGTCGAAATCGCGCTTTGACCAAAACTTGCCGTATAAATTACCTGCTACTACAGTCGCAATTCTGTTCGTCCTCTCTACCCCTCCATTTCAATAATCTAGTCAAATGGATCTGACTTTCCAAGCGCAGATCCATCGGTGCTGCCAGAATGTATCGTTCTCTATCCGACCGTGGATCCTTCACCGAATACGTGTACGTACTAACAGCCCCCCTATAGTGGTAACTGCAGACCGAGACACGATCGTTCTTAACCCAAACACTTCCTCTTCCTTTCAGGTTACAGGATGCTATGCCATTGCCACTGCCGTCTAGGGCACCAACCCCCACTGCTCACCGTGGGGCATCCAGCGCCAGCAGCTCCATGCACTTTACATTTGTCACCCAGTCAGAAGGGACTCAGATGGCGGACGAGGCGGCGGCGTTCCTCCCAAATGGCCAAATGCACGCGGAGTCCGTCCCTGGTGGATCGATCTCCAGCCTTGCGCATTAGACCTGGCCGGATGTGACCGTTTGGCCCCATCTGGACGAAATACGTGGCTCATTTCCTATATTTTTAACTTTCATTTTCTCGTCCATCAACCCCAAGACCTGTGTTGTGGACAACTCCATGAGTTGGGCGTACTTTGTTTCATTCTCGTGTTCATCCTCATATGTTTAGTGTTGTTCACTTCCTGTGGGGTAACTTATTTTGGCGGCCGCAAAATTACCAGTGTATTGCTTAGATCCCTTGCCGTAGTCTGATCGGACACAACCTGGGTTCAACTTGGTATCTCTGAGCATTTATTATCAACGAGCTCGAATTGTGATGTGTACCCCGATCCCTTCCATAGCGTCGTAATTCTGAGCCCTCTTCGCGGCGGCGGCGCTGGCGACCGGTATCCTGCGCACAGGGGCGACCCAATGTTGGGCTGTCTGTGCATGGACTTGTACACCAAGGAGAGGAGAAAGAGGTGGATAGATCGGTGGCGACATGCGGATGAGATTCGTCTCGAAAATGCCCAACGGACAGCGAACGCGGGACCAATTGGCCGTCAATAAAGGCACCGGCGTACTGACTACCCGAGAGGGAGGAGGCACTTGCGAGCCAGGAAAGGAGCCGTGTAGGGAAGAGTACCTTTGGGACGAAAGAGCCCGTTGTGGCCGAGGAGGCAACGTGGGGAGCACCGTTGCCAGCCCAGAGGACAAAACTGGCGTTCCGAGAATCAGTCAAATGTAACCCCGACAATAAAGAACTTATCACACACCTTTTTGGCAGAGCGGTCGCTATCTGAACCACCAACTAGTGTAGAACAACCGTTTCGAGGGTCGATTCGTCTTCGTCTTGTACTTGAATAGGATGCGCTGCCTTCAGAGTGACAACGTGCGGCAAACTTTGATGGTGGTCACGCCTATTCATCATC